>JAEAOA010001358.1:5380000-5667500 GCA_016746295.1 Potamilus streckersoni
GATAAATAAAGACCCACCCCTCCCCCTCCCCCAAGAAACACTCCCGATTTTAAAAGAATATCGGCTTAGCAGAATTTCACCGAATCTGACAGGAATCATTCTGGATTTGAGAGGTTTAAAATTTATATAGATGATACTAATGTTTCATGGAATACATACATCATGATAGTTGTCCGCAATAACTATTCCTGGAATAAAAATCATAAGTGGGAGGAGCCAAAATATAAAAGGACATATTTATATACTGCATAATGGATTTAAAAAAAAAAATCGAGGGGGGGATGCAGTTGGACCTCATCTTCTGCCGTCACCCTTGGCAATCATTAATGAAAATTAAAAATTTTTTTAAATGAGGTAATGTTTTCAATAAGGATTCAACATAATTTTGAAAGATATAATTATGGTACGAAGGCTTTGAAGTTTGTATAAACGATGCCAATCTACAATGAAATATTGCTGCTGTTATTAATTTTTTTTAGAAAAGCTACAGCAACAAATTGTAATATATTAAACTTATAAACAAACGCGTAGCAGACTTCAACCACATCTAAAAGAAAGTGTCCTATCTTGATGGCCTTCAGAATGATGGAATTCTACAATAAAATATGGCCGTTATTAAAAAATAGAAAAATATTTAAACAACTCTATCAATACCCTACCCCCAAGAAAAACCAGCAAAAAGACAAACAGTATTGTGTGCGTGTATGTGTGCGTGCGTGCGTGTTAAGAGTACAATATGGCAATATGAACAAGAGTAGAACATGGCAACTTGGCCAAGAGTGCTGAAAATAGAGATTCCTTTTTGCAACTTCTCAAAACCTGTTAAAACGAATTCAACAAAATTTAACAGAATTCATTCTGACATAAATGCACTATAATATGCACCAACGATGCCTGTATGTGATAACTTTCACTGGTAATAGGAACATTTTTCAATGAATTGTCATATTTTACTTACTAAAATATGAACAAAATGTGCCGAAAGCATTTAGGCTTCAAACCAAGTGCGTCTGACATCCACCATGCATCGTCCCATCGCATGTCTCTGTACGCTGGTACTTGTTTGAAAGCACTCTAGGGCTGGCATCGGAACCTTTTAGAACTGCTTAGCCGGGTTAGCCCAATTGCAGTGTGCTGTGTGCCAAGTCATATTCGTCCCATAAATTTAATTGTTGTTTTAGTATATGCAGCATGCCACTGTTGACACGTATGTCATATGTTGCCAACATCAGCTTTAGAGGCTTCTAATCAGACTTTGATCAGATTTTGGAATGTAAGCTTATTGCATCAAGATATCGGATATATTCAAATATAAGCCGCATCCATGCATATTAAGGAGGTGATCATGCATCCGACTGTTTGATATTGTGTACGCTTTAGCAACACTATAACTTTGTAAGAAAAAAGTTTTGACACATCTCTGTAAACGGTCTACATAATTAAACTCTTTGATGAGAGGGATGGTAATCAACATTAATGCATTTAAATGTTGTTCTCTTTCTTTATATTGGATGAGCTTCTCACCACTCTTAAGGCTTATTTCTAATCAGATTTAGACAAGACTTAGTATGAACGCTTATATCATTTAATGTATAGATGAGTTAAATTCTCGTCAGTCACGCTCCCCCCTCACATAACTTTGAAGTCATTTGTGATTAAGAAATAAAAATTGGTATGAATCAATATTGGAAGTCGTGTTGCATTCCTCATAGGCAGTCATATCTTCAAGTACAGGCCAGTCTCAATTTGTCCATCACCAATTCCTTACCATGATATAACGTTTGGAGCCGTTTATTACTGAGGACTGATCCTGGCATCATTAGAGGATGCGCTATGTACCACACTTGAGCCAAATCTTTAATGTCAATGTCCGTCTCAATGTGTTTACACTATATTTTATATTATATACATTTTACTGAATTTTAAGATTCCTGCCTTCTAACCCATTCTTGTAATGCTTCATCTTTGAATTGGCACGATATCACCATATAGTCATTATTGTCTGAAGTATTGTTAACTGTTCACACACACACGCACGCACGCACACACACACACACACACACACACATTTTCCACTACACTTTTGGGGCCCCGAGTGGCCGAATTGTCTAAAGCGCTACCGTTACGGATCACTGTCATCTCACCTCTGTCTGCGTGGGTTCCAGTTTCGGGCTCGACCAGTGTTGTTACGTGAGAAAGCTTGCCAGCAGCTTTTCGTGGGTCGGTGGTTCTTTCCGGAGTATTTCCGGTTTCTATCTCTACCATTTGGCCATAGTACACAATTAATTTTACTATATGGTCTCTACATTTGTTCCTCAGTACTGAACTTTCCACTGTGACAATCAATACAAATCATATGTTAATCTAAATTACCTTCAAAGATGACTTTACGGTTTAGTTCTTGTCAAGGGTTGACCTGCATTTTTTTGCGAGGCTGAATTGTAAACAAAACACCAGGCAACGGAACACAGATTTCACTTCCGGATCATCACCATGACCTTATTACTCAATGTGCACTGTCGCCGAAATACACAGAGACAACCACACCATAAGATCACATTTTAAAGAATAATCAATTGCCTTTAAATCCTTACCAAGAATGCCAAAATCTAACTCTAGTATCACCACCAAATTTAGACCGGAAAAAGTGATCTAAAAATAGACTGGGACTACATTCGTGGGTACTGAACCGGATTTTATTAATTGTGTACTGATTCCATTTACACTGTCTGCCATGTACAGCCTATCTTGTACTAAACATGGCGTTAAACCCTACAACAACAATAAATTCACCACCTTTTTGGTTTCCCCACCATGACTTTAAAGCCAGTTTAGATTAAAGCATGAAACCTCTTGTATTTATCCATCACCATTCTAAAGTTTCATGTGTCACATTGAGGGCCCTATCTTCAAGGTCATATGTTTCTATTCTTTTGTTTCTTTTTTAAGACTCATCATGAACTTTCGCGATCTCACTGTAGTAGACATGGGACACAAATTCCCTAAATATGTCTGTTGTTTATAGTACTTGTGGAATGTCAAAAGATGCAGTTGTAGTAGCTTAAAACCACGTATCCACTTGGTACAGTGGATACAACTATTTGCCTGCTTTTATCAGGCAAAACAATGAACATAGCTTATGATACAAAATATTTCAATTCACATATTTGTTTTATGCAAGGTTCCTTCCTTTGCAGAAAAATATTAAAAACAGATAAATTAAGCTTTTAGTACAAGATGTGTAGATTTCAATAAAGTATAGTAGATAGGAAAATAATATATCTCAGGGATTATAATAGATAATATGTTTTTTTTTTTATTTTTACCTATAAACTGAAGAACATATATAATGACAATATAGCATGTACCAGTCTAAGTGGATGCTCATTTAATAATATGTTTATATAATATAACCGGATTGTAAAATATATTGGAATTATTACAGTCTTATGTACGAGGAAACATATTGTGGGAAATTTACTAATAATGTCAAGTAGCCCCTAGACTAAACAAATGAAAACTGGTTAAACTAAAGTTTTGTCTCTGATGGTGTTTCGATATTAGAGTGCCCGAATCATTTGTCATTTATATGTTATCATCCGTATTGTGCAATATCTTAGGTCATTTTTATACTCAATGCCATTACTCACAGATTAGTTCGAAAGTCTGTTTTGCACTTGTAACTTTCAATTTAAAAACAAGCATTAACCAAATATCCTTTTCTTGCTGAATTACTGAGAGTGAAGAAGCCTACGAACTTTTTCTTAAAAGAATGCTTCTAAGAAATTAAGTTCTTGATTCAGGTCTATTTGGAAGGTTTTATTCGAACCCACAACCGTCTGGTCACAAGTCCAATGTCGTAAGTACTGTGCCACTGCTGCTCTCTTGGGTGTGGACCTCTATAGTTTCCAAGTTATGACTACAGGGACAGGGCCGCAAAATGGTAAAGACCGACACAGGGAATCCACTTTAACTGCCCAAATTAACCTTTTTGCAATGCTAAAAAAAAGCATATACGCTTGAAGTTTTTGCTATGAACAATTCATAAGTATGAATTGGGGCCATGTCTCCAGGGTCAGTGTGTGATTCAGGGGACAAGGATGGTTGTATAAATGACTTGTCTTTTCAACCTGGCAAGTGATCTTTTACATATGGACTAGTAAAGATGATAAGTGATTCCACCAAAATTAATATACAAAGTAGTAATTTTGTGCTCCAATCTTTTCTTTCCTTCAATAGTTTAAATTTGTTGCGACTATACGTGCTAAATAGAGTAACAAAAATAATTGAAACCGACAATTTAATCAAAACCAACAAAGTGAAAATCCAAACGGACACTTGCAGAATTGTTTATTGAATGATCAAATAATCATAAAATTCTTATAACACGTCCGAAAGAATAGAGTGTTCCTAATGGTTTCCAATAGTCTTCAATGTTCTAATGTACCACAGTTATGTAATCCATAACATCTTTGAATGAGTTCTCAAAAATTACAAATAATGGGCTAATTCAAACTCAGTGAACACTTGGTAACTATATCTAAACACAACTATAAAATTTGATAACAGATCTATTCCCGAGAGTGATCTGAAATATAAATGAATTATGTTTCGAGTCCCTACTTAAATACATTTAATTGACATTGATGAGATTTGTTCCCGATGGGAAATTCCAATCAAATTGTAAAATATATGTTTCTAGCATCATGTAAAATATATGTTTCTAGCCATTCTGGCCTCATGTGTGTTATTTACAAATAAAAATCAACCACAAAAGCTAGCTCTGAAAACCTGTTTGAAGTACAATATATAATAATGCACAAAAGTTAACAACACAATATTGTTTTTGAGATTGCATTCATGATTCACAAGCTGACATTTGTCAGTTACACAGGTGATCAATATCAGTATAAAACGGGATTGGCCCAACCAAACCCAACGTTTAGTGTGCATCAATAAAAAGTCACACGAATAAACATTAACTTTCTTGCTAAATTTGACTCATTGCCTAGATAAGACCTGAGCCGTTTTCAGAAGTTTGGGGACGCTAGGCACAAACCCAACGTTTAGTGTGCATCAATAAAAAGTCACACGAATAAACATTAACTTTCTTGCTAAATTTGACTAATTGCCTAGATAAGACCTGAGCTGTTTTCAGAAGTTTGGGGACGCTAGGCACAAACACTAAACTGCTAAATTATTCGACACCGATATTTTGTTTTTTTGCCCTCTTCTCTCCGTTGCGCGCGGATCTAGGCACGTGCCTCGCGTGTCTAAGCCTTAAAACGGCACTGGATACGATCGAATGAACCATAAACAAAATTAAGCTGCAAGGTTCAGGAGAAGTAACTTGGGTGATTTCTTTAAGGCATGTATATTGCTGTAAACGTTCAGCACTTGCGGGGTTTTACCAACATTAAATAAGAGCCGAAAGCAACAGACTGTTTATGTTCTAACAACCTTAGGTTAAATTTTCAGGCTCATTTGTATGCCCAGGTTGTACAAGTTAGTACAGTCAAGTTCCGTAGCTTACATATTATTCAACATGCACGTATGTCTGCCTCATGCTTATCATTATTAAAAATAAAACCCCTCAATACAGATACTGTGAATTCAGTTTCACTTAGAACCATGTTATATAAGACTGTTTATAAATTTTGGAATACATCATAGATTTGCATCACATGGTCTCATAATTATGAATTCCAGCATATAATCCCAAATTGGTATGTACCTAAATTACATAGGGAACAATTTGATCTGACACCTTCATAACGAACTCAAATGGCAGGGGCCTGTTTTTATGTACAAATTTAATGCCGCAATCAGTGACCTGTACAAAAATTCATTAAAAAAATCAAATGCATGAGTGAAGTCAAAAAGGTCCACATTTTTAGATACTTATACTAAAACAAAACACAAGAATATTATTCACTTGACCAGTGAACTCAATGACAGAACATGCAGAAGTTTATGCACCCCAACCCCAAATTTATACCTGCAATTTTCATGTCCTAAGGTCATTTTTGACACCATGTGATGTTCACAGTGCAAACACAAGCCTTTTTCCAGAAAATAATTTTGCAAAACTGTATGTACTAAACAGGCTGATGCAACTGAACATAGTTGTCATCCAAGCCGGGTTTTTTTTAGATATTCTACTTGTCCCAAACCCATGTGTTTACTGCTATGTGAGGCTAGCTCTTCTTCCTAGCCAACTATTGGTATTTCACTATCAACATACTGCAGAATAAATATGGAAGGTGTACACGGCTGACATAAATTTCAAGAACAACACTAGCCCAAAACACCTAGTTCACAAATATATCCATATCTTTAATTAGTAAATAATAATAGCTGAAAAAGTCACACCATAGCCTTAAGTTAAAAAAAAATTGTCAGGAATCAATTTACAAAACTGGACACTGCTGCCTTAACATAAAAGTCCATATGTCCAGACTATACGGCACTAATTTCGTATTAGACCGATGTGTCATTTTACCAGTCAGGCGTGCTCTTCCATAATAGAATTCAGTTACATTTACTTTAGATTAGCTTACGGATGTATGAATGATGCCAGGGAATCATCAAATATTGGCAATGCTGCCAAAATTAGGGAAAACCGTTAATAACCTCTCAACGCCTTTCATTTTACACAGACGCTTACGACCTGCCTTTAAATAAGACCATTTTATAAAAATATAAAAACGTATAAGAAACTATATCTTAAGAATTTTAACAAAAGTCTGACAAATTTCTACTAAAGGCGTTCTGGAACTGAAGCCTGTCGATCCTGAAAAAATTACCCTATCGTGTCATTTAATGTGGATGAATCTACCAAAAGTAGAGAAACTCTGAAACAGTTGTTATCACATATGCAATGAATAACATCGGAAGAAAGTTCTACAGAAAGAATCATACTGCATTAGCTGTTAAGCGGATGTCATCCTGGAGAGTATACTCTGTCCCACTCGGTCTGAAAATTTTTTAACCGACTATTCTATTCAGTTGTCGATGCTATGAATAGACCTTTGTAATAGTAATTATAGATTCAGATACGTTGGAGAATTTTGGGGTTTTAAATAATTCATGTATTTTTGCAGTACAGCCGTAGCACGCTACCACTTTGCAGTGATTCACAGAACTATCTCGTCTCATTTGGATCCCCAGAGGATATTTAATTCACCGACTCTTTAAGATGGTGTTAATTAGCACCTTGGATTGTGGGGCTTTCCTAATTTTCCTTTCATTAGCTTCTAAAGTGCTGCCCATAATTACATATTGACTGAACAGGCTCAGGGAAGGCAATATAGATGGTCATTAGTTGTAATAGAAAAGGCTGCGAGATGTCTTTTGGCATGACACGGGCATATTGAATTCAATGTGCTACCTTGCAATCGTGACAGTTAAGAACGTGGCCGAGCTTTTCTAGCAATATGACCTGGCTTCCGAGATACACTAGGGAGCAATGTCAATTAAGATCTCTGCAGCAAACTAGAAGAGACTATAAGAACTGGAACATGATTTTAACATTCTTATTTAATTTGTTCATCTACTGGCCATATACAAAAATTAAACAGAATTTAGTGCGTTTTGTACATTTCGAGACACAATCATCTATCTACAGATGATGCAAGTTACATCGTGTACAAGAGTTTGATGCATGTAGACATTGATTTAAAATTCAGATAAGGGTCGGATTAGAATGAGTAGCGAAAAAATATTCAATTGTAATTTTGTTGTTGAATTTTCGAAATAAAAAATAAACTATATGCACAGTTGAACTGCTAGTGATGAACTGGTTTGAAGTGATTGTCTAATCTTTGTCACGGTCATTATTGTCTTCAAATCATTCCGTTCACTTGTCTGTGTCACAGTCAGTATTGTCGAGGGGTACATGGTCAGATCATTCCGTTCACTCTTAGCCCTGTCTGTGTCACAGTCAGTATTGTTGAGGGGTACATGATCAGATCATTCCGTTCACTCTTAGCCTTGTCTGTGTCACAGTCAGTATTGTCGAGGGGTACATGGTCAGATCATTCCGTTCACTCTTAGCCTTGTCTGTGTCACAGTCAGTATTGTCGAGGGGTACATGGTCAGATCATTCCGTTCACTCTTAGGACAAATGAGACCTTGTGCTAGTTAATTTATGAGGCTCCTTACAATGTGAAATTCATCGTAAATTTGTTTTGATCAAGAAGATGGGTCCCTGACCAAAAGTGGGGCCCTGTGCTTAAGCACATCTAAGCACAATGGTAAATCCGGTACTGCGCTTAGCCTTCTCCGTGTTAGTGCTGTCGAGAGGTACACTTTTAATTATTCTGTTCACTCTTAGCCTTGTCCGTGTGACAGTCAGTATTGTCTAGAGGTACATGTTCAAATCATTCAGTTCTCTCTAAGCCTTATTTGTGTTATAGTCAGTAGTACATGTTCAAATCATTCCATTCACACTTAGTTCAAATCAATCCGTTCACTCTTAGCCTTGCACGTGTTGCAGTCAGTGTTGTCGAGAGGTACATGTTCAGATCATGCCGTTCACTCTTAGTCTTCTCTGTGTCATAATCGGTATTGTGGAGAAGGGCATGTACTTTAAAGTATCCTTGAAACTTTCTGAGTTTAACTCTTCCAGGCTGAAGGAATGCTTCAACGTGGACGTGATCAGACAAATTACTTTAATCTGTGTGTTTAGTATCGCCCGTAGTACTATCAGATCTTGAATAATCAAAACCGCCTCAACGTTTGCTTTCTTCTTTACGAACTTTTAAATCACATAAGCATGATAATATTTGCTATTCACCACTTTTTAAGGCAGAAAATAACTTGCAGTCTTTCTCAACATTTTCAACACTTGAAACATTGCATATTGGTACCAATGGATCTCTCAACTTAATGGTTTTGGCCTCGGCTAATGTGGGTTTATGAGAAAGCTTGCAAGTAGCTTACTTTCTGTCAATGGTTCTTATCAGGGCTTTTTCTGGTTCTTTTTCCACCAGTTATAGTAGTAGTCTGTATCATGTTCTGAAAAAAAATGGCGTTAAACACAAATCAATCACTATCACAACAATTCAATCAGACGCAATACGTATCCATGAGCAACTATTAAAATGATATAATAATAAAACTCTTTTCACTGGCATGCAGATTCAGCAACATTTTCAAGAGAGTGTTTCGTATTTAAGGCATAACGTAGACAAGACACGACACAAATATCTTTGACTTCCTATCCAATAAAAATACCAGAAATATCTAACTTCCAACTTCCTCTTGAAAACAATTGATGTGCCCTATTTGTGTGTTCTTTATCTTCTGATATATATATATATATATATATATATATATATATATATATATATATATATATATATATATATATATATATATATATATATATATATATATAATTGAGGATTATATTACCCGCAGAAAGCTAAAGTTCTTGGAATCTTAATTCTAATTGTGTACAGTTTGCTTAAAATTGTAGAATATGAGAGCTATGGGATTGCTATATATAAGAGACACTTCAAAACGCTGTATCATAGGCTGATCTTTTGAATCTTGGTAACGCTTCTAGAATATTTTGAGTGGATTGCTAATCTTGATATGAAATCAGAACTGACCTATGAAATTCGATGTCATGCTGCATCATTGGTCTTGAATTCAGTGTCACCATCCTATGTCATGGACATTTGGAACACTTCTGACGTTTTCGCATTGTAATTTAATTATATGTGCTGATTAAAAAATAACTGGTCAAAGTCTTTAAAATTTGCTGAGCTGCTCAAACAAGTTAAGCACATCAGATAACTAGCTACTACTTTAGCGTCTTGGGTGCTCTTCAATATTTTCGCAAACATTATTACTTGCAGCAAGATTTGAAGCAAAAACTTGTCTTAAACTGAGGGTTTATTTGTTGTTTTTTAATGGCTGATTCTGATTGGAAGCAAATTTTTGCCTATACGTTTTGTAAAGCTGCCTTGGCAGAACCTCAACATTAAGATCATTATGAACACACTGATATCTGTCTGTCTGTTTGCCTGTCTCTCTTTTCCATGCAACTTACATAATTTCTCTATATTCGCTTATATCCTCAATTAAGGTCAGCGTTTTAACGTTGCTTTTTATGGATTACGTGTAATGTTAACATTTTCGCTTTCAATATAAATAAAAGACGGGCTAGACAAAAAGAGTGTCCTGTGCTGTAATCAATGTCTCTTGAAAATTATATGGTACCGGAAAGACACTGAATTGGCAGATATTATCTCCGTTGATTTCCTTGCTCTATCGGTTCTGATCGTTTTTTGTTTTGTTTTTTTTTTTTTTTAAACTTTAAAGACTTGGACGAATTGATGTGATTGGATTTCACGTGAGGCAACTGACAACGAAGTCAGTAGTATTTTGCATACCTATCATACCGGCAGGTGCACCAGAAATTAGGAGTTAAAAAGCCAAGTTACCGGTAGGACAGTTGTGGTTCAAATTCCAAATTCCAAAGGCCGGGACATATCTATCAAAAGAGTCTTTTGTAAGCTATGATGCTGTTGAGGAAAGTTGCGCCTTATTTGGAGTCTAATTGGCAAGTGCCGTTGCTAATTAATGGATTTTATATTCCTGCCTCGGATTTCTGTTATTGATTGTTTATTGATATTACTGGCTTCATGGCTTGCATTTCTTCGTTACCACCCTATTAAGTGACATTGCAGGAATAGCTGGCCCTTGTCTTTTGGATTACCTTCAATTCTCTGGCTAATCCGTGTTTAAATGGCTAATATCACCATCGTTTAAAATAACTTGGCCAGAAATTTAAAGCAAAATTTCATAACTAACAGTTGTATTAGAGTTAATTTCCTCTCATCATTAGTGTATAGTAGAACACCCTTAAAACCCCTCACAATTACCTCGTTGTATCGAAATATCAGTATGTTTTCGTTATAATGGACATATCAGGTTTCATCTGATATGTGTAGTCACTTGTGTACAAACCATAACTTTCATTATATGCATGTTCATTCAATCCATATTTACTGTATTCACATCACTGCATATAGTCAATCTATAACTAAAAAAACTCGGAGGCCAAATACTCACGCACCCTTCATTGCAATAAATGTGAGAGTTTTCTAAAACACAATGCTTTTAATTCATAAAGGTAGGGCTTAAAAATATTGTGTAATTTTCTTGTACTTGGATCAGATTTTGGCCTGACATTTTTTATATACAAATCCCACTGAAACTCGCATCCAGGAAGAGTGTCTGATCGCATAATTTTTGGTTTCTTTCGTTTGTTTGTTCATTTTTTATTTTTTATTTTTGCGGTGGGTGGGTGGGATATTATTGAATACTCGACATATTAATGCTTATGGTTCTACGTATATCAGAAATGGGACTCACCTTTAAAATTTTAATATGGCATCTCATTATATATATATATATATATATATATATATATATATATATATATATATATATATATATATATATATATATATATATATATATATATATATATATATATATATATATATATAAGGACACTGGCATAGGCACATAGTGGTAAGGAATGGGTGCATTTCAAACTTTAGAACCTCACGGGTTTGGACAGGAAATTGTTTTTTTTACTGTAATACATTTGATAATGATTTCAAATTAATTTTATCAATGCAAAAGAATCAATAACGTATCAGTTATGATGACAAAAACTGTGAAACATTATGTAAATGCAACGTTCCCAT
The DNA here is from genome assembly GCA_016746295.1 of Potamilus streckersoni. Taxonomy (NCBI): domain Eukaryota; kingdom Metazoa; phylum Mollusca; class Bivalvia; order Unionida; family Unionidae; genus Potamilus; species Potamilus streckersoni. The sequence goes on from JAEAOA010001358.1 coordinate 5,391,730, forward strand.
TATAACCTGATCAAATTCTACCTTTCGTTAACTGTTTCATTTAAGGCAAACTTTCATATTCAGTATTAAAATAAAAGCATATTTTATTAACAATTATTTTAGTATATCTATAACAGCAAAAACAGAGTTATTTCTATAACTAACAACATCATCAACAACAACCCTACAGATGATAGAATAAAAAGGATACAATAATCCTGTATAGGGCAAGTAAAATATCACAATGCAGACTCCAAAACAGAGGCCACCAAAGAGCAAGACATTATCGAGTGTGATAGTCTAAACGATGGTCACACATACACACACACACATACACACACATACACATACATGTATGTATGTATGTATGTATGTATGTATGTATGTATGTATGTATGTATGTATGTATGTATGTATGTATGTATGTATGTATGTATGTATGTATGTATGTATGTATGTATGTATGTATGTATGTATGTTGTATGTATGTATGTATGTATGTATGTATGTATGTATGTATGTATGTATGTATGTATGTATGTATGTATGTATGTATGTATGTATGTATGTATGTATGTATGTATGTATGTATGTATGTATGTATGTATGTATGTATGTATGTATGTATGTGTGTGTGTAATTTTCTTTTTTATTTGCAGCGTCAGATAATCGTTTGTGCACGGATTAGGAAAGTATCCAGTAGATTGGAATATAAAAGTGCCATCAAATTGTTATTTTTTTACTGTAAAATTAAGAATAAAATTATATATATTTGGCTTTTAAACATCAATGTTTGTAATATTGGACTTTTTAATTCAGAACCAAATGCTTTATTGTTGATGTTGAAATAAAATATTACATCCTTTGCTGCAACAAGCATTTCTTAATACGGACAGTATTATGTAACCAACATGCATGCTATTTTAATAATTCAAGTAACATAAGTTGACGGTATTGCCTTGTATCATTATACACTGAACATTGCGTGTCCATCAACATTTGCTTCTTTCAACTTCTTCTCATAATCCTCTTAATTGGTTTCTACCAATTTTCAGAGAAAGCATCCTGATATATAGGTCTTTGAAATTGTAGCGTCAAATATGACCAATGTTAATTAAAATAGAATAACAAACTTTAAATAGCTTATCAACAGTAACTGTTGAAGAGAATTTAACAAAACCCGACGAAAAGCATACTGGCATGAAAACCTTGTAAGTTTGTGAAAATGATGCAGATCCGGCAACAGTCACTGAAAAAAAAAGGTTATAGTCTTGAAGAAAGTAACAGAAAAGATACATACATACATACATACATACATACATACATACATACATACATACATACATACATACATACATACATACATACATACATACATACATACATACATACATACATACATACATACATACATACATACATACATACATACATACATACATACATACATACATACATACATACATACACATAAGTAATATATTCTCAACACCTTTTGAGCACGGAGCTGGACCAAATCGAACCAGAAGTAATACGAACAATAAGGTCTTTAAAATTTTACATGAACAGTGCCAATCCACTATCAAATATGTCCACTCTTAATGGAAAAATGAACAATTTTGAAATGACTATTTAAAAATTGCTCGACAAAATTGGATAAAATTTTACACAAATCATTTTCGCATGTGAAGGCCTTTCAAATCTGTACAAAAATGGTGCCTTTCAGGTATCAAATATGGCCAATGTTACTTTTAAAAAAATAATTTTTTTATTTGAAGTCTTCTCAAAACATGCTGTCTGTAGTTTGATATAAAATACCATAATAAAAAGACTTTTAAATGTGTTAAAGGAAATACGTGATCAGCTAACCAATATATTTGTATAAACAAAACAATAGACAACTCTGCAAGGGAGTTTTTAAGTATTCAATGCTTGTAATCCTCTATCCAGTGTAGTCATATTACATAAACAATTCGTTCGAATCTCGGATTCAGCTCATGTGGTTATGTGAGAAAGCTTGCCAGTAGCTGCTCGTGGATCAAGTGGTTCTTTCCTGGTTTTGCTTGTGTTCTTCCTCCACCATTTATACTGGCCGCTTATATTGTGCTGAAAAAATAGCGTCAAATCCTACAACAACAAAACAATCAGCTTAAAATGAAGATGTTCTACATGATTTTTACACGTTTCTGCTGGCACAATTTCTTGACTAACTGTTCATGTATTAAGATATTTGGCTAATGTTGATGGGTTAGTGACCATATGTCTGCTTTTCGTGTTTTTGTTCATTATTTGTTGAATCGAGTTTTATAGTGACTGCCTATCGAATGTGAGGAAACTGTACCAGTCTGAGGACAGCTTGCTTGTGACTCATTTACTTATTAAAAAAAGAACACAATTAATTGTTCGGCTTTTTATATCATATTTCATACAGGCAGACAGCTCCACATACTTGATCAATTCGATCTCATTTGTGACATATGCTATATACCCATTCTATTGCAGCCAGCAGGTCTTTAATTTCGACCTTTAACTGTCATTAAATTTTTCTGCGTATTATTAGCAGCCCAGTCTAATGGCTGAGCAGGTGTAATGGATTTGGTGAACGATTTCTCTACATTTACTGACAGAAACAAGATTCATAATTGAACAAACTTGAGCAAATTGTGGGGGGAAATCAATTCTGGAACCAATACCTTCAATTGATTTTACAATATTAATGAGAAACTTGGAAATGGAAATGTAACATGGCTGTTTTTCTTTGTTCAGTTCTAAAAGACGACCATACTATTCCAGAAGAAATAATTTTCTTCGTATTTCGTGTTTTCATATTTTGCATGATCATTTATTAGTTTTGTTAAGTAGGTTTAATATATTAAATAATTTGTTTAACTGATATAATTATTTATTTATTGATGCATACATTAACTATGTCAAGTTCTTTTATGTAAATTAACTTTTATTGTCGGAAAAAATCAAACACTTCATGAAGAACAAACGGATTTAAATTCTCTTTAAGTAAATATGAAATAACCCTTTGTACGAGTTATTCAACAAGTCGAATAGGCAATGTCGCTGTAGTGTGCTGACAGGAGAATTTAACGGCACTGTTTTGAGTACATTGTATATGGGGAGTAAACAAGGCCGGTGCAAGGGTATTTAGCACCCTAAGCAAACCTTCCACCTTGTGCCCCCACCTCCTATGAGCATTTATTATAAAATGTTCATTAAGATTAATACACGTTAGGATTGACATATTAATTTTACTGTGTAGTCTATATATTTATTGATAATACAAGAATAATCTGACAGCGAACTTCGTTTTTGCAGCCGCCTAGTTCGTTTTATCCCTCGTTATAAAGCGCAAAATAGGGTTCATAATTGCCGACTAATATTTAGTATATTTATTATCATGGAATTTATGAATTAAACTTTCTCAAATAATCATGAGTTAAGAAGAAATATTCATATACCCAGTTCGTGATGTTTTTTCTTCAATCTATTTTGTCATACATTAAAAAGACCAATTCAAGTAGAGAGATTTTTAACTTGTTTAATTTTAGTGATGGGGTCCACAGTGGTACCGCGTGTTATCTCCAATTTCGCCTGAACGATGATTGTTACAAGGAGGGAGAATTGTAATAATAATGGAATAATATAGTTACATGTAAATAATTAGGTTAAATTGTTTTTAGTAGCTAAAAATAGTGCTCGTCAATGTCTGAAAGTGGAAACCTAAAAATTTGTTCCCTCAAAATTGTCACATTGCAAACTCTATTGAATACAGACACTCCCAAATTTAAATAGGCTGAAAAGAGTGCCAAACTGAGAATTTTATGATAATTGATTTAAAGCTAAAAATTTCGAGTTTAAAGCTACAATTAGGGATCGGTTCAAGCAAATATAAACGAATATGTTACACCCTACCTGCCAACAACATTGTGTACTAACTATACTTTACTTCTGGGATCTTCATGCACCACACTATTCTGGCGTCAACGCACAGTCTTCCAGGTGCTGGGAAGAAACGTTAAGCCCCACAAGATAAATACATTACTTTTCATTTTCATTTTTCTGAAAGCAAAAAAAAAAAAAAAAAATCCAAAACATATATCACGTGACAAACTTTGACATTCTAGAGCTGGATATAGCTTTGATTGAAAGTGTATGACATAAAATAAAACACTTTTTAAAGTGCAAAACATTTTGAAATCAGAAGTTGATGCAATGTTGCGTCTATTCAGGAAAATTAACTTCAGGGCCATTGTTGTGTCTATAAAGCTTGGACCAAAAGTGACGGGAAACGATAGGATGATGTTTGTACTCGCTTATAAGTAGACACCAAACGCAAACTGCACTGACACATAATGCGCTTTCACATCTGAGTCCATAAAGTTTATCAAGAATAATCGATAGAACAAACAGCGTAGAATCTGATGTACTGATGCATTTTGCAGATTAAGGTGTATGTTGTTTGTAGTTGGACTCGACCTATAAGCCCGTATTTACGGTACATAATATATAACAAAATATATACACAACTACATATTTGCCAGATGATGCTATGTCATGCAAAATATACCTGCTTCTCTTTAACTTGGAAAGTTCTTAACGAGAGAGAGAGAGAGAGAGAGAGAGAGAGAGAGAGAGAGAGAGAGAGAGAGAGAGAGAGAGAGAGAGAGAGAGAGAGAGAGAGAGAGAGAGAGAGAGAGAGATTTCTTGACACCGCAGATAAGACAGCAATCTCTGGTCTGCAGACGCGATTTGCATAGATTCGTGCTTTATGTTCATGGGAAAATATTACCACTTAACGATGTATACAGTTAATGGTTTTTGTTTTGATTGAAAGATAAAAGTGGTTTGCGATACACAATCATCGTTCCGCAGACTACTTAATTGACTGACAATAACTAGGGTGAGTTTATGTTTGACAGCCCTTTCAGGATTCCTGTGAGAGAGCCCAGTAATTAATATAGGCATGTAAAGTATACAAGACTGCACAGAATGTTTGAAGGTTAATGAGTAAGATATGGGTGTGAAGAAATAAATAAAAGTTACTACACTTCGTTGCCTTGAATGAGAATGTTTAAGTCTCTTTGTTCAAGAGTACTGACTCTTACAGCTTCATTTGAAGTCGGGGTTTACTTCACATGTAAAATGCAAAACTTAAGTTTTTCCGAAGTCGGAATCACGAAGTTAGATGCATTTTGTGATTGTGAGTGCACTTCATTTTTTAGGCAAACTGTTGAACGCAGCTCTGATTCGGAGAAGGATAGGCCATTTGTGAAGCGAGTAAACCATAGTAGAAATTAACTTGAGAATGGTTGGTTAAGCTTGACCTCGTGAAGTGCATCAGCACGCGGGGTGATCATTCAATACGTTGCATGTGCTGCTAACACCAGGCTGACAGTCTTACTAGAGTGTACGACTAACGCTAATCTAATACTTCATCCTTATGTAGTATATTACTTCCGATAATATAGTACACCATCCTTATGTAGTATATTATTTCCGTTAATATAGTACTCCATCCTTATGTATATGGCATCTGTATAGCACACCATCTTTGTAGAGTGTGTGACACTCGTTGATATAGAATACCATCCGTATGGAGTATATGACTAACGTTAATATATTACTCCACGTTATGTTGTATATTACTTCCGTTAATATAGTACACCATCCTTATGGAGTATATGAATTCCGCTAATATAGTACACAATCTTTTTTGAGTATATGACATCCGTTGATATAGTACACCATCTTAATTCAGAATATGACATCCGTTGACAGAGTAAAACAATCATTATTGAATATATGACATCCGTTGATTGAGTAACACAATCCTTATTGAGTATATGACATCCGTTGATATAGTCACACAATCCTTATTGAATATATGACATCCGTTGATAGAGTAATACTATCCTTACTGAGTATATGACATCCGTTGATATAGTAACACACTCCTTATTGATTATACGACATCTGTTAATATAGTACACCATCCTCATTGAGTATATAACATCCGTTGATAGGGTAACACAGCCATTATGGAGTATATGACATCTGTTGATAGAGTAACACAGTCCTTATGGAGTATATGACATCTGTTGAGAGAGAAACACAATCTTTATTGAGTATATGACATCTGTTAATATAGTACACTATCCTTATTGAGTACATGACATCCTTTAATATAGTACACTATTCTTATTGAGTATATGACATCCGTTGAGAGAGAAACACAATCTTTATTGAGTATATGACATCTGTTAATATAGTACACTATCCTTATTGAGTACATGACATCCGTTAATATAGTATACTATTCTTATTGAGTATATGACATCCGTTGATATAGTAACACAATATAATATAACAGCGCCATTCTGCATCGGAGGTGAGGCAAAAAGTTCATTTTCATTGTGAACAATTTTTTTAAAAAAAAGTTCTTAAAAATACTCATTTATATACCCTTTCTGTTGTGATAAAAAGAAAATAAATATAATCTAATGTTGGTATATATGTTATGCTTCATACTGTTTTCTTTGGAGCAAATAAGATATATACAATGTATACACAGTATACCTCAAACGGATGGTCAGCGTCTCACAAAAGTTAGGGCGTGGCTTCTAAGTTTATGGAGAAGTTGTTGATGGACTTTAATTATTCGTGAAATATGACAATATCATGAGTACGAAGTCATATTTTATAAATGAGGAAATGTAGCAATGAGAAGAACTACTGTGTGTACTGTACTGTTAGGTGGCATGAAGGATTTCAATGAGTCATCTGAAATAACAGGATAGCAATGCAAAGTAAATCTCTGACAGACAGATAATTGCAGTTAATGTGACGTGATTAGGTTAAAGCACCGGATCAAGATCAGCACATTAGTTTTCAAAGTGACTTTGATCTATATAAAATATCATTTCTTTGGTTCATTCTACATTTTTTATTTCACTGGCCACTGACTAAAAGAGCTTAAGTAAAAGTCCATTGTTTTTCGAGTGTTGTCTAAGTGCATATCATCAGTCTGTTGACACAAGTTTGTTATAGGTAGACTTTACTGCTGAGAAGATTGACATCAAAATGTACACGCATATTCATCTCTGGGTCTAGCTCTTCTAAAATAAAAATTTTACTCCTCGGATATCCATTATGACCATATCATGGTGGTCATCTCGAAATTTGTTTCATCACTTCTTATAATGGATATTTTGACACGGGGTGTAATTAAAGACTTTTTATGACGTCCAGTTTGACCCTAAATGAAAATGGTAACAAGTTGGCATCCATATGGTCACCACGGTGGTCAGTTTTATATACTTGTTCTCGCTGTTCATCTGAACTGATGGTGATAAGAACACCAAAACGTTCGCATTATGTTTCTCTTTTAAACGAAATTGTGCGTATTTGACATCCAACATAGAAGGTAGGTAGCAGTCGTAAATATCTTGATATCGCTCGCCTCTTAAAGAGATTGTAATATCAAAATGAATTGTTCACTAAAAGACCTCTGATGATGTCTAGTTGGTTCTAAATCAAAATATTGCTGAACTGACATTACGTATTTTTCCCACTTCGCACATATTAGAAAATAGATACCTATTTTAAATGGAAGGTTATTCTGATATAAAGTTTCCACTAAAAATCTTCTTATGAAATCTGGTTGGTCCTTTGGTACTAATCAGTTCTCCAATTGCATGGCAAGCGTGAAAATATTGTTTTCTGTATTTCGCCCGAATCGATAATCGTTGCGACATGGCATTGTTTCTATTCATTAGCATGTTCCGTAATAAAAATGGTGCTGATCAGACCTTCAGATATGGAAGCAATGGTAGCCATCTTGAACTTATAAAAGCCACTTCTCCGGAATATGTAGGCATATGTACATAGAGTTTTGGCTAGAAGACGTCGTATGATACCTTCTTGGTCCTAAATACAGACAATACTGATTAATGGAAGTTAGATTAAAAAATCTTGACTAGTTATCATAAACAGATAGCATAATTTATTTTTCAAGAAGAGCAAGACAAGAAAAATGTTTTCTTGCAAGTTATGGTTGGTTTTTTGTTAAAATGACGCTGATCTTGCCGCCGAGACGGTTGTCTTTTTGGCCATCTTGATAATCGTGGTATTTCTCTTTAATGGGTGTTCTTAGCAACATCGAGTTTTCCCTCAAACGATCTTGTAGTTTAACTATCTTTGATTACAAATGGCGTACGCCTGATCTCCAACTTTTCACCAAATTGGACATCTAAAAGAGTTATCACTGTTTCTTTTGCATGAATGAAAGTTGTGCAGATTTCATCACCAGTACAGCCGTGCTTTTGTGAGTTTTCAAAAATCAGACTCAGTTATTTAGAAGTCAAGTGAAATATCATTACTTGCATTTTCTTATTCAATTAAGCTAATGAAGAAATGTTTTGTACACGTTACAGTACATTTTTACCAGACTTTGTATTTTTCAGCTTTGCAATGTATATTTTTCTTGTTATCACACTGGTATTTATTTGAAGGTCAAAGCTAGACTGTATTTTGAGCATGATATGATTGGATTTTTTTTTAGAAAAGTATTGTGTATCAAATTAAGATTGCAGATAGATTGCAAGAATACCTTAAATGCTAGTTAAATAAATGTCCCCAACCCCACATATAATTATCGATTGAAGATATTGACACTATTTATTGATTTTCTACGTCGTAGGTCAGGACATACTATTAATATACTGCACTTTAGGCAAGTTATTAACTTAGACAAGTTAAATGTGCTTTTCTCACCAAAAGTTCTGAAGAGTATAATAGATGGTTTCAATGATCAGCAGCAGTTAAAAAACACGAAACGAATAGAAAAATGGACTCGTCTTGAATATCTGAAAATTCTTTTCACACAGTTAGGTCAGTTTTTAAGGCACTCTTAGTAATGTTTTTTAAAGAAATGTCCTTGACCTATGTCATTACAGCATGCATAAATGTGACGACTTTTTTTTTGTTTCTTAAAACAAAAGATAATTCTGGTACAAATGACGTATTGCAAATTCCAAATCTAGTCTAAATGCGGTTTTGAAATAGAAATCCCAGCAACAAAAACTTTGTTGCCATTTTTAATTTCAATGTTTTGAATGAAAAATTATTTTTGCCATGTCAGTTTTGAATTATATTGTACCTAAAGGTACCTTGACTTTAATAACTTGCAATGTTTGATTTATACGATATATTAGTCTTAAAACAAATATCTTTTGTTTTTTTAGAAAAATGGCTTGTATATACAGGTGATTTATTGTTAGAGGCTCATTTAACTATCCTTAAACTATCATTTAGGACAGGTGAATGCATATTACAGGTAATTGAACAGGTAAATGCATATTACATGTAAGTATGACTACAAGAACAAGGTTAATTTGATAACAATGGAAAAATACGGCAATACTTTATAATAGTCATACACGGTGAAGCATTATGAACAAGAAACTAAAGTAAAAACTCAGGAGACTACACGATTATGTCCCTCAGGTCTAGGTGTCCCTTGCTCCTTTATATCAAATTACATACGTCGGTAAAGATTAGAAAAGTGTCTTGTAGTAGCAGGTGTTTGCCAAGGCAAGTTAGATTTAAATACGTTTAACTCGACAACTGCTGCAGTGGATGGCAGTGATGTGTATAAAGTAGTGTCAAGCCCTGCTACACGTAGCTGTATGAAATTCAGAATTATTGATTCTCGTGAAGCACATATTGAAATTAAGTATTTTAGCCAGTTTTGAGCTGTTAGTCAAGCAGTTTGGTGCTTGTGACCAGATGGATACTGTTAATTCTAGAAGAACACGTTGTTAGACACCATATTATATACCATCGGAGGGAAATAATTTGAAATACTCAATTTGTTCTGTGTTTTCTTCAACAGGACCCAAAGGTCAAGTAACAACAAAAATTGATGTCATATTCCCTCAGCTTCTAAGGTAGGTGTTGCTTTTATTATATCATCGTTGCATTTAATAGTGAAATTATTTTAAAAAATTTCAAAGTTCAAGAGGAAATCTGAAATCTGGCAGATGCTGATAAAATAATGTGACAACCAGTGAGAACATTTGTATATTAGGATTTTTTAAAAAAACAGCAGTGAATAAATTATAAGTTGATTTTTCTAATTTTTGAACCTGTTAAAATAAAATAGAGAAGTATAATTAAGGCCATCTATATTTTATCTCACCTTTCTGAGAATGTAATTTCCCACTCAATTATTTAGCTCTATAGTCAAGCAAAAGACCAAATGCGATAGGCCAGCTTCCATCGCCCGCCTATTGTTCATTAGCAGTGAATTGTTATTGGTATTATCGCTGCTACTTGGAAACTATTTGAACGAAAAGTTATAAAGCTAGACATAGTTTCTTTCTGAATTCTTGATGGTATTAGATGAAAATGGTACCCCTTAAACATCCAATATAACAAACTAGGCAGCCATCTAAAATGTTTATTTTGACTCCTCATAAGCAGATGGATACATCAGCATGGGGTTTTCACTAAAATATCATTAATGACTTTTTGTAAGACGAGGATAGTTATATTGGAAATGGTTTCGATCTGACATCCAACAACGGCAGTTATTGTGAGCACCTTGGAAATCGTGTTGTTGCTATTTCCCATGATGGTAACTCTGACATGGACTTTGTCGTGAAGGCCATTTTATGATGTTGTTGACCCTGATGAAACTGTGTACGGCATAACAATATGGCTGTCACAGTCGTCATGAAGAAAATCTTGTGATGACTACTTCCTTGAATGGATAGTCATTTACATATGTATCTTCACTAAAACACTTTTGAAAGTATGTAGTTTATGCAGTAACAAACGATGCTGATCTAGTGTACAATATGTCTAGTCTGGAAGCCATTTAGAAAATCTCATTTTGCAGCTTTGTTTTGGCAGTGATGTTTATTTTGAAATCGTCTTTTTAATGAAAAGCTGTAATAGTTCGCAAGATGTCATGAATAAATATTATATTGCACTGACATTTGACCTGGAAACTGTAATAGACATTTCGTAAGTTCAGAACTCCTCTTGTTTTAATGGTGACTTTAACATCGGGTCATCACTACAACACGTCTTGCAGGCTTTTATTAAGAAATAATATAGCAGGAGAAGTTGGAAAAGTGGATGGGTGTTTCGAGATGCTGCCATGCAAAAACATCTTTATAGTGGTCAAGAGGGCAGAGCTACTGGTGTATGTGGGGAGGGTGGGGCTTTAAATGATATTGGTGTATCAACTCGGGTTGAACCGTCTTTCCTTGATGGAGAACTAGAAATTCAATCAAAAATATATTTTCTGTATAAAGAAATCATGTATAAAATCTATATTTATATGTTTGTCTGATTATTACATTGGATCCATGTACTCACACAAAATTATCAAGTTTATAGTCACCGATATTGAACCGAAACATTTTGAATGAAATGAACATTTCCTAATTAAGTAGGTGATACGAAATCTACGCAAGAAAGAGACATAAAAATGAGCTTATTGAAATGCAGGTTGTCAGATGATAAAATAATAAGGAAAATAAGCAAAACTTAGATGATATAATAATAAACAAACAAAAGTTGACAGTAGCAATAATTAACTTAAGAAAGGCATCCATTGTGGTGTGGTCAAAACCTTGGGCATGATAATGGCGGCCTTCTTTATTATACTGTATATGTACTGAAGATGTTACATATTGAAAACTAAATGACATTATGATTTTTTAATAAAAAAAAACAACCTGTTTGAAGTAAGCTCATTTAAGAATATTTAATATATGTCACAAAATATTTTGTTGTATTTTTGTTCATTGTATGTTTTTTATCTGTTGTATTTATACCAGACTGAGTGTAAAATATTTCATATGTTGATCACTACTGGTAGTGTTTGTAATATTGTAACAGTAATTTTCCGTTAGGCTATTGTAATATACTTCCTTTGAAAGCCGTCCTCCCCATACTGTATATTATATAGAACTCTACAACTTTTTTTATTTTTGTATTTAGTCTAATAACAAGCGTGTGTCCTTCTTGCTTTTTTTATTAACACGTTAACTACTCAACCTTGATTACTTGGGCTCAAAAAGAGAGTGTCTACAGATTTATGGTTCTCTTTGAAAGACAGTGAATCGAGTGTCAGTGATGCTGAATCAGCAAAAAGCAACTCTTTTTTTAAGGCTAACTGGATTGCATTGAAAAAGAAAGCATTCTTATAGTCTTGGACTGTTCTGTGTCGAATGAAAGTGCATTCTAACCTTACTTGAATATATGATCTCCAACAGAATATGGCGGTAAATCATAAATGTTTGAAAGTGACATTTGTGGAAATTTAGGAATTGGACTCGGCGATTTCTGTACAAATTTACAGCAAACATTTTCCGACTGCTGAAATACCCGAAGAATCTTTCGCTGTTTAATTAGCCTGATAATGGTGCAGATCAGACCAAACAAAGAATCCATGGTTTTTCATGAAACCAGACTTTGTGAATATATTTACAAGATACCTTGACTGAAGCCAGTTCAATAACATGGGTTTCTTTAAAAAATATATATATATATTATGCTGAAGCCAAGCTTGATTTGTAAATTCTGACAGCATCTGAGACAAGTTACATGATTATTTATTCATGATTTCAGGTTTGAAGTTAATGGCCATAATACTGATTTTTAATTTACATTTATCTTTATGAACATGTTATTTTAGACTTATAAGAAACTAAATTTGTTACCTCTCAAAATATCTTACTATGAATTAAAAACAAATAACTGGCTTCAAGAGACTGTCTTCTTCAGATTCCTGTATCACTGGTTTATTTGAGGAGCTCGTTTTTTTTTTTTTTTTTTTTTGGGGACTGGAGTATTCCAAATATCATAATTCGGACATCCTGTTCTAGACTTCACAAGTGTACTTTATCTGGAGAAACTGGAATGAAAAATTGCAAGATTTATACTAAAATTCAAGTTCACAGAAAATGATTAGGTTTCACAATCATTATGCCCAACACGTACAGCATTGAAAAAACAGTATTTTTGTTCTGTTTACTCAGTTACCCAACGCATATGGAATTAAAATAACATATCCTGCTGTTCTCTTATGTGTCAAACAAGCTGCATTTCATCCATACACCACTTATCACCTGAAATATTTAACAAGAACCATACCGTTTCACATATAATGTGCATCATTTGTGAAATTATCATCTGTTAGAACATTAGCCGATTTATCTGTATGCAGAAATTTAAGAGGTTTTAATTGCAAATACAGTAGTAGTACTTCTGTTACAAGAGCATAAATGGGGACATGGGAGGTAATACAGTCAAAATTTTCATAAAGACCACCTTATATCTCAAACAGCTACCTGAATTATAGCAAGAATCAGCCTCTATTAAGCACTCACCTGTCTTGGGTGCACACTCTTTTCAAACTGGTGCAAGTGGCTAAAGTGTTTGCTATTTATATATTTAGAACGCTGAGTTGTAATTCGCGCAATATAGCTGTTGTTGTGCTGACCTGATAATAAACCTACGTATTTGATTTGTCTTTAGTCTTGATGAACATAAGAGGTTTAGATAATTCTCTCTCTCTCTCTCTCTCTCTCTCTCTCTCTCTCTCTCTCTCTCTCTCTCTCTCTCTCTCTCTCTCTCTCTCTCTCTCTCTCTCTCTCTCTGTGTTATTACAAGTAATTCAGAAGACTTTATAAATATCGAATCCACATTTTTGTGAATCTTTGTGTTACATTGCATTTCTATACTTTGTCGTAAAATCTTCAGAAAATGGAGGAATAAAATAATCTCTCTCTCTCTCTCTTTCTCTCTCTCTCTCTCTCTCTCTCTCTCTCTCTCTCTCTCTCTCTCTCTCTCTCTCTCTCTCTCTCTCTCTCTCTCTCTCTCTGTTATTACAAGTAATTCAGAAGACTTTATAAATAACGAATCCACATTTTTGTTATTCAATGTATTACATTGCATTTCTATACTTTGTCTTAAAATCTTCAGAAAATGGAGGAATAAAATAATCTCTCTCTCTCTCTCTCTCTCTCTCTCTCTGTTATTACAAGTAATTCAGAAGACTTTATAAAAAACGCATCCACATTTTTATGATTCATTGTATTACATTGCATTTCTATACTTTGTCTTAAAATCTTCAGAAAATGGAGGAATAAAATCTCTCTCTCTCTCTCTCTCTCTCTCTCTCTCTCTCTCTCTCTCTCTCTCTCTCTAGTTGCATGAGTGAGTCACTTGGGGGTCTAACGGGAATTACCATTAGCCGATAGTTTTACATTGAGCTCCACTTGGAGGTCGCAGGGAAAACCGTGTGGTTATTGGGCTAAAAGCTTTATAAATCCAATGGGAATAGTAATGTTAATTTTGTTTTATCTACAGTCAAACACTCAGGTGTACAATCGAACAGACCACATATGCTATACAGCAATCATTTTTATTATAATCTAAATATGCACCCCAACTATCTGGCACCCCAACTATCTGGCACCCCGACTATCTGGCACCCTGACTATCTGCACCCCGACTATCTGGCACCCCGACTATCTGCACCCCGACTATCTGTACCCACAATTTCGATTCTTGTTTAACCACACAACCTTACCATTCAACAAAAGAATACTAATTTTTATATACACACCATACTTACAAACAAACGGAGTCATACAAGGGCAAGAATGTTAGATTGACCTAGTACTATACCCTCACATACTATCACCAGTAAGAGAAAAGGGGTAAGGAGGATTAACTTATAGTTTCCTCTGTGGAAAGACAAAGACATACACAAACATAAACCAACCCATACATAAAAAACCCATACATAAAACAAAATTTTTGGAATATATGATTGGTATCTTTCTTTAATGGTGATTTCCATGTCTCTGAATCGGATCTTAAATTTTTTTTGCCACTGCTCTGTGTAGTGGTTGCACCTCCCAGGTTGGGCACTACAGACTGCACATCTTTGAAGTAAATAATGATTTTGTGGAGACTAAGTTAAGAATCTAATACTTATGCTCGTTGATCTCATTCGCTTAGTCTTTCTTTTTTTTCCTCCTCCTTCCCTGGCAACCAATCTAGATGACCCAGTTATATAAATTTCTCTTGGATTATCGTCCAGTTCTTATTCAGTCTGTCAAATTCCCTCTCGCTTCTCCTCTTTTGTTCCCTCGCATTCTTCATTCTTCCGCATCTCTTCCCTCACACTGCCTATAACTTATTCTCGATTTTTTCCTCTAAAACAACATCTTCTCACACTTTAGCTAGCTCGTATTCCTCTTCCAATGGTGTTCATGAGCATATATATATATATATATATATATATATATATATATATATATATATATATATATATATATATATATATATATATATATATATATATATATATATATATATATATATATATATATATATATATATATATATATATAGATATATATATATATATATATATATATATATATATATATTTGTATAACACGCAGGTTGTACTCCATTCTCTCAAGTAAACTGATTATTCTCGTAATTTACCATCCTTGTATTGTTTTGGGACTTTATTTTCTTGTCTTGTCGACGATGAATGGCAAAATTGGTGAAAGCGTCGCTTTGGATGTTTAATGCACATAATGGAAGGAAAACATCCCTCACACAGAAATATAGTCCTCAAGGTCTAAAGGTCAAATGGTCTTTTATTAAAGTGAAATAAAAAATGCCTCTGACTGACTGACTGACAATTATTAAAATCGCCTACGTTAACTTAGAACTTTTGCGACTAGTTTATGCTCAATGACTGAGTTGGTCGTTGTTTTTGGAATGATGCTACAAAACGCCGCGTTCATGTACAATATCCGTACTTTTCAATTGCCTCTCATGGATTGCATGTCAAATTCTGTCCAGTTGTTCTAGTGGACGTTCCCTATCCCAAACATTGTGTAAGCTACCTGTGCAATGGATTTAAGTTCTAAGTTGAAGCTTGCCTAGTCTTTTGTTTTATTATATTATACAAATCAGCTGGGTGTCAGCAACCCTGTGATTTTGGGATCACGCAATCTTAGTCTTAGTTGTTATTTTTGATGGCGGAGAGTCCAAAGGATCAACGTAGTTATATGTAGAAGTGTAGCCAGATGAGGCCTTCGATTGCCAATAGAAGTGCCTTTCGTATAGATAAGGTACGGGGGGAAAGAAGGGAGAGGAGGGTAGAGGAAGGGGATTTTTGAAGGAAAATCTGTCAACAACACAGGCTTGCTGTTGCTTGGATTCCAACCAGGTGTTTGCTAGTATGATTTTCCTAGCACCTGTTTTAGTCCCCTTGTGTTAGCAGGAGTTGAGGGTGGCATAGAAAAGAGATGGAGAAGTGTTTATGATAGAAAATCTTTGTATCACGCAGGCTTGCTGTGCGCAGGATCCCACCCAGGTGTTGCTAGTTTGTTTTTCCTAACACCTATTTTGGGTCTTTTTGTTATTTGGGGTGTTAGAAGAGGGTGGGTGGAAAGGAGAGCTTGGTTGAGGGTATATCATGGTAAGTCTTTTGAAACACGGGCTTTTTGCTTTCAGGATTACACCCAGGTGTTTGCTTGTGTGTTTCCTGTTTTGGGCTCTTTTGTTAGTGGAAAGGGGAGGATGAAGAGAGGGTTGTGAAGAGGGGTATGAGAGTTGAAAGGGAGAGTGAGTAGAGTATGGGCCTTGTGGCTTGGAGTTAGTGACATAAACACCTTTTTACGAAGTGATTTTGTCACTCGTTGCCTTGCTTTGTTTACTTGTCCGGTGGGCCAGTGTTTGCCGAGATGTATGCCAGAGCTTGCACGGGTAAGTAGGAATGAGCCAAAGCTTGCTTTATTGTGGGTGAGTGCTTTCCCTAGGGGACGAACAGGGTTTATTTTTTGATTAATTTTCATTTGGAGTTGAAATGCTTGCCCTGTGGATGGTCCTTCTTGTCCATTCTTCCGGCGTTGAAGGGCTAGTGCTTACCCTATAGAGGTTATGGTCCTGCCTTGTTCTGCTTCAGGAAGTCCTGGTTCTTGTTCGGCAATTGGAGGCGGAATTTTCAGCCTCTTTCCTGGTCTCCATTGTCTGCACTCCCCAGTTGTTCCTTACTTGTCTTGTGTCTTCCATGTCCAGATTTGATTTTATCAGTCACTCGTCAATTAAGACTTGATATTGTGCCCATTTTATTTGTTAGTGTTTTCCCTTAATTAGTATTAGTTGTTAGTTGTTAGTCAGTTATTTGTTGGTCAGTGTTTGTGGAGTCGGTTATTTGTTGGTCAGTGTTTGTGGCTGTATTAATTAATGTGTGTGAGTGGGTGTTTTCATTGGTTTGTGGTTTTAGTTATTAGGTTGAGCGGTGATAGGGTAGTGTTGTTTTAATGTATCCCATGCTATGTACAGAGTTTATAATTTTGCATTCCTGCTTAAGCTCTTAATTGTGTTCCTTTTTTTGCTTGGACCTGTTGGTGACCAAATGCGGATCTGTGTACCACATTTTTAATGGTAACGGTTCTCTCATTTCTTTGTGTCTGTGGTAATTGTTCTTTTAGGACTCATCTTTCAGCTTGGCCAGTGTTGCCATAGCCCAGTTTCCTTGTTGATGATGGTACCTTATGAGTTGTTTTCTTAAGGACTCTCTTTTAGGATGGCAGTTGTTCCCATACTCCTGTTTCCCTTGTCGTTATTTGTATCCTTCACTTTCATATTGTTGCTAGTGCACATGTGTTTTCCTATTTTCCATTTTCTTTGTGTCTTTAGGTCAGGTTGTGACTTGCTTTGAGCCGGCGTTTGTCATAGTCCTTGTTCCTATTAGCTGTTTCGAGGACTCACCTTTTGGCTTGGCCCATGTTGCCATAGTCCTGTTTCTTTTTGTTGTTTTTGGTGTCCTTAAGGGTTCCGTTTCTTTGGTATCCGCCTTTTGGCTTGGCAGTTATTTCATTGATCCTGGTGCTCTTTACATTTAATTCTTTTAGATTCGGTGTGGGGACTTGCTTTATAGCTGGCGTTTGCAGTGGTTCTTATTCTTTAAGTTGCTTTACTTACAATGTATCCATTGTTGATCCTGACGTGTTTGTGTTTGGTTATCTGATAATTTCGGCAACCTAATTGTTATGCTGATTTGTATATTTGCGATTTTGATGTCTTAATCCTTATCCTCATTTGGTAGTAATTACCCTTATTCCTTTTATTTTGGTGTTGTTAAGCCTAATTACTCTGGGAGATATTTGTGAATGTTTAGATGTTAGTTGTTAATACGATTAATGTTAGTTAATGTCAGTGCTGTACGTGGACATTATGGTGTTGGGCGGTTTGTATGTTTGATATAGATCTAGATTACTTTTCGTGCGTTGTATTTCCCCACTTTTTGTTTATATTTTCCCGTACTTAGGAATCTGTTTTAGGTATGATATTATGCTTTTGTAGGTGGCTTCTAGGTTAACATTTTGTTTTCTGTCCAGTAGCTCCGGGTATGTTATAGGTGATTCTATCCTCTTTTAGTATTCCCTAAGGTTACTGCGTTGAGTTTAATATCTGGGACATGTGTTGAAGATGTGGTCCAGTGTTTCCGGGACTGGGCAATACGGGCAGTTGTTATTATTGTTGTAGTTGTGTTGGTCCTTTAGGTATTTTCCGAAGCTGTCCTTCAGTAAGGTTTTCCCTATCATAAGGCGGTTGATGGTTCTTACGTCGTTTACTTCCATATCCTTTGGGACATTGATTTTTCTGCTGATTTCTTTTGGTAGTTGTAATAGGTATCTTCCTTTATTGGAGTTCTTCCATATCTGTTGCCATTTCTGGTTAATGCGTTGTTTTACTTGGCTGTATCGTTTTGTTGTTTTTTTAATGCTGTAGGCGAGTGTGTATATGTCGCTGTTGAGGCGGTTTCTTTTCTCTGCTAGGCCTGCTTTTTCGTTTCCAATCAGATTGATGTGCTATGGGACCCTTAGAAATTCAGTTGAGTGTTGGTTTTCCTCTAGCTCGTTTAGCAATAGCATTGTTTCTTCTAACATGTTTTCTCTGCTTTTGGTTGATCGCGTTTTAATAGAGTTCTGTGATGATGACATGTCTGAGGTGGATTTGGGTCCGAATTCACTTCAGTTCACTTCAATGATTGGTTGATTGCCTATAATTTAGCTGAGTAGACGGAACAGACGTCTGAGAGTCTTGCACCTATTTGGGTTTGTTGCTCGGGTATCTCCATTGCTACTGCTATTCAGATCCTTGGTTTGGATCTATCTTTATATATTATGGTATAATCTGCATACATTTCCCGGAATAATTTGTGGATTTCCATCAGTGTTTTCTATTGGTTTTGTGCTTTGTTTCCAAATGTTTGTGGAATTAGGTTGATTTTGTGGGCGTTATTCCTACACGGTGTGGGATCATTGATTACGCTCTGTTCCGCTTGAACGTCCTCTAGTTCTTTTTCTTCACAGAGTGTGTGAACTCTGCTGGCCGTGGTTCCCTTCAGATGCTTTATTAGTTTGGAATCCTTTTGTGTTCTCTTGATTAGTTAGTTGATGTGTGGTTTCCAGTTGAGGTTTTCGTCCAGTAACATTCACAGGAAATATGTTTATTTGACGAATTTTATTTGTGTTCCTTGGATGTAAACTGTAGGATACTTTGGTTTGCGACGATTATGGGGAGAGAAGAGCATTCCCACGGTTTTGGTACCTGAGATCTTAAATCCCCAGTTGTCCAACCATCTCGTAATAATGACTAGGTTTTGCTCCAGCTCGGTGATGAGTTTGTGGTTATTAGGGTTCTCCTGCTTTCCACATCCCGCTGTCGTCGGCGATTTGTGATAGGTGTACTATATTATGAACATAACCCTCCAGATTGTTAGCCATAAAGTTGAAGAGTGTAGGGTTTATAACACTTCCTTGTGGGGTTCCATTATCCAGTGTGTATGTCTTCGAGTATGCATCTCCAACTCGGGATCTGATTTGTCTTCCTGTACAAACGTTTGAAATCCATCGGTGCATCCGTCCTGTTATATCATATTGGTTGCGTTTGGCTACAAATCCTTTAGTCCAAAATAAGTCAAAAACTTCGAGGTCTATAAATATGGCTATTAGATGCCGGTCGCATTTTTGCTTTGTTTTGAAGGATACTTTTATGTTGGTTTCTATGCGCAAAAGTTTGTCGAAGGTGTAGCGTTTATTCCTAAATCCGCTTTGATTTTCCGAGAGTAGGTGGGGTTGTTTCCAGGTGGCGTAGGAGTCTGTTGTTGGTCATCGTTTCCCTGATTTTGCAAATAGTATTTGCTAGAGAGATTGCGCGATATAAGGACATTTTGGTTTCCTTTCCTGGTTTTTTAATAGCTGTGTGATACAGTCCGAAACGATCGTCATCTTTCGATTGGTATTTTCATTTCGATGTGTATAACAGAGATTCCCTCAAATCTTTTAAGAAACTAGCTTCTTTCTATGGTGGCACTTGAGAATTGATCTATTTAAATTTCACGGTATACGTGACGTGTAAGCGGTGGTTCAGGAATTCACTTTGATGGTCTCTTGAATGCAAAAATAGTCTTCGGGATCTACTGAACTGTTTTTTTTTTCTTGGTGGATATTAACTCTCTTTGTCATGTGGTGGTAGAGGCGGAAGGTGTTTATTCAAGCTCTCGCATATTGTCTTTGAAATCACTTAAATGCTGTTTTGCCAACATTTGAACGACATCGAAAGTTGTTATAGTCTCTGGGCTTCATCTCACTGGCATGGCGTGATCGTTTCATCTTGATTTCAAAATCAGAGTTAGTTTTACCCACTCTTTGCCTATATACAAAGAAAATTTAAAACCCATGGTGTTTATTTTCAATCAACTTTCAGAATATCAAGAAGATGGAAGAATAAAATCATATCTAACCTCTCATCAGAAAAAGAAATTCATTTTATTTTAAATCATTTTTAAAGTATATTTCCAACAAAAGTACGGACTACTAAACTCAAGAAAAAAGTCAATATACTTTCTATTTCTGTCAAGAAAAATAACGCGGAAATCCATAGTGTCCACAATGTTAAATAAACGTAAAGACAGACGAAAAGAGAGATAAAGGTAAAGATACATGTAATAATTATCATAAAAAGGACATTGATTTTCAGAATCATCCAAGAAAAAGAACAAGCGGGAGAAGATGTAGGAAGAGGATCAGTCTTCAAACACAGACGAGGAACCCGTACCCGTCAAGAAATTCAAACATGCACGACAGCTGAAAGATAATAACGAGAAAGAACTAGTGCCAACATAAATATTTAAAGAAAGGCACAAACAGTGAAAGGAAGAAAACAGAAGAAAGTGGACATGTGTGGTGTGTTATGACATTTTTTTTATGGCAAATCTTACTCAAAGAATATAAGAAATATAAGTGTAATTTTTGTCTTTACTCACAAACGCACACAAATTAATTATGGGAATATATTAAGTTTCATTTGATTTGGCAAGCATTGATTAGTATCTTGTTTCTATTAGATATGGATGACTTTGAAAAAGGAGCGCTAGTTTAAAACAAAAACCTTATGTTCTTTGTTAATCAGCTTCAACTGGCTCAGTCCATGTACATTGCCAAGTCCAACTCCTCCTTGCGTTGCTGTTTCTGCTTTGGTTGATGTAGTAACTGCTGTTGCTTGCATCTCAGTGGCGGTGAGAGTTGTTGTAATGATTAAAGATTTAGAATTTTGGCACATGAAAATCTTTTTCTCTTAAATTGAGCTAAATAAATCTAATATATTCTACCTCCTTCAAATGTCAAAATGTCATGTAATAGGCCCATTGTTTCCTTTTCGCTCTATCTACATTCTGTTCACTGGTTAAACTGTTCCTCTTCGATTCTTTTTTTTTTCTTTATATTTCTTTTTTGCTGCTGTTGAACATATGCGTCATCTTCTCTCTGACGTTGCAAAAATACACCAACTCTTCCTTCTGTCTCTTTCTGAAATCATTCACCAGTAATAATGATAGAATATGATGCACAGTTAGTACTACCGTCAGAGGAAAACATTCTTGCAGAGAGAACAAGTTTTCAGCCATAGCTAAACTAAAGTCATCTTCTGGAAGAAGAAAGAATACTAGATGCAGTCGCAGTGGTAGTCCTAGCCATGGTACTATCAATCCGATTATCCGAGTATACGATGTATCCGCAGCAGGCGCACCCAAATACGTTTGTCATCATGTTATCATCCAATTACATTGTTCCTGCTGTTTAACCCGGACCTCCCAATTTATGTAGATGCATCCTGGACCATTACCAGGCTCACGTACAGAGCGATCTTGAAGAGAAGATGGTATGTGAAGAGGCAAGAGTGTCTGAAGCGGGTGTTAGTTTACGGACCTGCCATGAGTCGAAGTTTGAAAAGAGGGAGATCAGTAATACAATGCCACTTGTGTAAACCGAGTTTGGTTAACAAACTCCAACGGGTTAGAGAGATACCAATGTTATTTACCAAAAGAGTTATGTTGTTAGTATGTGTTTGTGTTTCTGTATGTCGTTCTTTTATCCCAAAAAATAAAAACATGAAAGTCTACCCCATCTCTCTCGCATGTGTGATAATATGTTTCAGGGTATTGGAGCGTGTCAATAAACTCCTCCTAACTGTGTGTGTGTGTGTGTGTGTGTGTGTGTGTGTGTGTGTTTGTGTGTGTGGAAATACTCCCACCATGTTTCGCTGGATAGTAGTGATGTGTATTTGAATAGTAATGAAAGTTGTTTCTGGATAGTGGGATGTTTGCAGGATAGTAATGAAAGTTGTTTCTGGATAGTGGGATGTTTGCAGGATAGTAATGAAAGTTGTTTCTGGATAGTGGGATGTTTGCAGGATAGTAATGAAAAAGTGGCGTAGGTTAGTATTTGTGTATGTGTATGCGTGTGTTTAGATTGTAATCTAACTATGTTTGCATGCTAGTATATGTGGTTTGTTGGAACTAATAAAAAGGCAGATGTTGGATAGTGTGTGTAGTTTGTAGGAACATTATTTATTTTTAATGTGTTCGATAGTATGGTAATAATCATGCATCGGCATGATGTATGTATTGATTAAAATTGTATTACAATAATCAGTATTTCACTTGCACCTTGACCGCGGGATTGCAGTTTCTTGGGCATATGTCCCTTGATCGTGACACCTGCGCTGCCCTTGGGCAGGTTTCTTTGACCGTTACTTCTAACGCACACAATCGTTGTCATTTATATTGATTACATCACCCCCTTCATCTCAACTAAATAGTAGGACAGCAAATTTTTAGTTTTAGTTGGGAAGTATTTACTACTTTCCATATTCCATTGGAGCTCAGATGCAGCACTGCAACGGTAAATAGGTCCCATTTTGAATCATAACCTTACTGTCTGTTACTGTAACGATATTAAATATTGCACTCAGCAAAAATTAACTAAACCAAAAATATGCATATCTCTAAATAAAATGCTTTCTAAAGTGAATTTATGAGGTAACTACATTCTGTGAAATAGTTTGGTCATATTGAATATAAATAATTAATTTAATAAATGGTTAAAAAGAATTTTGTTAAAATCCATAAGAAGTTTATACCTTTTCTCCCTTTAACCTTTTTAACTCCGACGTGCAGAGACCATCTCAGATTCTCCAATACACCAAATTTGGTTACAGTTTGGTTACTTGCACAGCTATGCCCCATCACAGTGCCTGGAAATGCAATAGACGCAAAGATTAACCAATGTGTGATGGACATTCGAGGAAAAACTTGCCGATAATATGGTATCCACGTTATTCATTTTTGATCCATCGATTTCAGTGGTAACAAGACATCAGCCATTATGGTAAGTTACAAGAAAACCCTGTTTTAGGTGGGTTTAAAAGTCCTGCAAATATTACTTCATCTTGAAATTGCATTAATTTGCTTTGGTAAGTGAGTCAGAGGCGAGTTTTCACCAAAAATTGGGGACTACTATTATATGAATACACTAAACTGAAGAAATAGTATTTTAGTTCATTTGTGAAATTTGTATTTTATTTGTTTTTGTTTTGTTTCTTATAATATAAAGATGTTCAAGTTATATTTACATGTCGTTTTGCTTGTGCGTGAGAAATATGCTGGATTTTTTAAAATCAGTATTTGTTTGAGACATAGTCATACCTATCTTCATGCAGTTGAATATAAAATATTGTACAAAGTTTCAAATGTATAACAGGGTTCAGTCGCTTACTAGCTTAGTATTCGCTTACTCTTCCATATATTTGTACCTATCAACCGATCTAGAAAAATAAAGGCATCAGTGACAGAAGTTGGTAATTTACTTACATATCAGTTTTAAATTGTGACCTGATTGTCATCATGGATCCCAAACACTATCATCTTCTGTCTGATTCAAACCAAACGGCAATTTCTTTACTAACATTATTAGGCACCGTAGGGCACAAAAGCTGTGCCCAATCATGTTGTACGTCCAGAATACCAATGTCACGTGTTGTACAAAAATGTTTGGCCTTAAAGTGCCGTTTTCTAGGTCAAGATTTAGAGTGTATCTGTTGAAGTAAACAGTAGTGGTCAAAAGTTATATTTTCTATGTCGAGGATTTAAATTGTGTCGTTTGAATTACACGATGTTAGTACATTTCAATGTCATACGTCGAGACTTCCTAATTTACGTGTAGGTTTAAATAGTTTATGTTGGAAGTTTCATTTCATGTGTTGAGTATTTAGATTTCATCTGCTGAATTACAAAGCACTAGATAAAAATTCGATGTCCAATGTCGAGATTTTAGATTGTATCTTCTGAATTACACGGTGGTTGTTGAAAGTCGTATGTCGCGCTTTTCAGTTTAACATGTTGAATCACACTGATTGTTCTGAAAGTTCTATTTCGTATGTTGAGGTTTTAGATTGGATCTATTGAATTACACAGGGGTGTTTGGACATTTTATTGTGTTTGTCAAAATTGTTTTTTATATGATGAAATGATGAATTGGTGTTAAAAGTAACATTACACAATGTCCACTTTAATAAAATAATATCGAGTATTAAGATATATCATTATGTATTAAGTTATGAAACGCCATTACATTTATGCATTTACAAGTTGAAAGTTACCATTCACAGGTCAAGAATTACTATGAATTTCTTTGCTAGAGGTCGCTCTTGTAAACGGACCGTGTTATTTTTAAACACGGAGGCAGCTTACGTGAAATTCAACAGATGAAATCGAAATGCTCGCCGTATGAAATGGAACTTTCACCACATATAGAGTTGTACACAACGTATGAGTTAAAGATTCTCGACGTATGATAACGAAATTTCAACCACCGCTGTGTAATTAAAAACATACACTGTAAAACGTCGACATAGGAAATAGAACTTTAAACCACCACTGTATAATTCAACATAAAAATCTGAAATCTCGATCTAGAAAATGGAACTTTAAGGACATGCAATTTGATTCAACACGTAATATTGGATTTCTAGATACACTACATCGACATTTCAACTACAACTTTCTCATTTGATCAGCTTTTGTCCGATACGTACGGTGCTTCATATAACACGGCTCGACTATTTTCGATCGCATGAAGGAAAAAACATATGATGTAAATAATAAGAATTTTGAATTTCCCTTAAGCTGGTGGTTGTTACAAATTTTGCAATAGCTTCACAACATAACAGTGCAGAGAATAAACGAGTTTACTGTTAGTGATATATCACTAACAGTAAACATAAGCAAAAGTTACAGAACATGTACAAATAAAATGATTCTTTCTGGGATTTTTTCATGAATAGTTTCCAGGAATAGCATTAACTACTAAATGTGCAGATGCTTACTTGATTGCTGAAACATCAAGTGTAAGTTTTGTCACCTAACGTGTTACGAAACTGCTCATCGCACTCCACTGTCCATTCAAAACACCCGCGTCTCTTTCCTATGCGAGTCAAAAATTTTGGCTCGGAAAGAAATTCGCAGATAATCTTAAGGAGAATAGCTGAATTGGTCATTTTTTTTTAACGGGGTGTTCCATCGGATAATACCATCATCCATATAGTGTCACTTCTTACCTAAGTGTATTATAGTGATGTGGCCAAAGGAATTTGGAGGTAACAAGGCACGATTTATTGCATTTACAATATTGTAACAATTCTCATTTAATACGATTACTTTTTTTAAAAAAAACAGTAAGAGTAAATAGAAAATAGATAATGTCTTTGACAGTTAAAACACAAAGATTACAAGATACAGGAAATTGGCGTGAAAAAAGTATGTTTAGACGTAGCTGGGAATTAAGCATTTACTTAATGTCTGGTCCGTAGTAACTGTCCAACAATAATTCATTATCCAATCAGAAACTGAGCGGTAGGAGAGAGAGAGTGTGTGTGTGTGTGTGTGTGTGTGTGTGTGTGTGTGTGTGTGTGTGTGTGTAAATAAAATAAATTGGCATATACTTTGACACCAACTTCTGGATCTTACAGTCTTTATATTTTCAACTGTCCAGCAGCAACTAAAATTACTGTAAAAGAGTACAGTTGTCGAGAAATTCATCCTGGAGTAATATTCCATTAACTTCATTCGTTTGGTCGCACTTGCCTCCCTTTTTTTAGGTTTATTGTGTAAATTTAAATGCAGCTTAAGATATAAATCAAATGGTATATAGATTCAAATTAGGTAAAAAAAAAAAAAAGATGAATAATACATTTAGGAAAATGCTTTGTTGTTGTTCATCCTTCGAGTTCGAAGATGACCACATCACTGCCTGGATCGGTTTCTTTCTGTACGTAAATAACTGATCAATTTGTCCTCTGAACTGTGTATGATGTAACTTAACAGGCGATGCCGTTTGGGTTTGCTTAATCAATAGAGGACGCGCTGCAGTACTGAGATTTACACAGGTCGCGCTTCTCTGCACGGCCTCTGCATTTGTCTTCCATTCAAAGGAGTAGATACCTAGACAAATTGAATGAAGTGAACTGTTATATTATAAATTTGTTTTGTTCCGGTATTAGAAATGTAGCTGACTTTGGAATTTTGATATTTTGACAGAAGTGTACTTGTTAAGGTGAAAAAGGTAAAAGAAGAAAATCGATAAATGGTAGAGCTTTTATCATTATGTCAAGTTATGTCAGGAGAGTGCCAAGTAGTACTGATTAGTGGTGACCATCTTAAAAATCTTTTGTGACTAGACCTCTTGAGGTGATAGCGGTGTTAACATTTGGGTTTCGGTAAAACATTTCGCTATATATAGTCATTAGTTCTAAATAAAGATGAATTTGTCTTGAACAAATATGCGGATTATTACAACCAGGATTTGAATATAGATTGATCCGGTCAGTATGTTGACAGCGCTCTAACATTGATTTTAAGTTCAACAGTTTTATTCCAGGATTTTATCGGCACTGGTTTGCGAGCCTGATAACACAAACAAGTTTGAATGGATTTTTACCAAATCAGTATGTGGGTATACTCGATGAATACATTGAACTACTACACTTCACTGAGCTTTTTCTTTAAGAAATATAATTTATAGATTTAGGCAAATTTAGCATATGAGTATATATTGACGTTCTTTAAGAAACGTATAATGATTTTTAACACATAATTACATTCAAGGTTAAATACCATGGCCAGGAATTTTACTTACATATATCATATTAACTCAAGTATGTAAGAACTCTTATGGTTACTAGATTTGCAGTTTTGGAATTTGTTAAGGATATGAGAGCCGGTTTTAATACTCATCAGCTACAAAGATGAAAGGGTTTAATCTTAGATCCCGCGAAATTCATTTTGGTAAGAAATATTAATCTTAGATCCGCGAAATTCATTTTGGTAAGAAATATTAATCTTAGATCCCGCGAAATTCATTTTGGTAAGAAATATTAAGATAACTAATAATGTTTTACAAGCTATTATATTATTAGCTAGACTGGTCATATACTATAATAATTTATCCGTTATCCGTTTCTTTTTGCAACTCCTTCAAAACTGTCAGCATAATGGCCTTGAAGCTTTACAAACACTTTCAGCCAAATTTGTAAATGAAAATAGTGATATGGTGATAATCTTGACAATCTTTCTACTTGTCCTGAACAGATATGGTCTTTTTGCTACAGCTTTCACCTAAAGACGTATTTCAATAACTTGTTGGTTTAAATGAAAATGAAGCTGATATAACATCCTTCATGGTCACCATGGTGATTATTTTAAAAATCTTGTACTTCCTTCTCTTGAATATGATGGACACATTGTCATGAACCTTTTCCCTAAACAAATTCTTATGAAAATGGTGCTGATCAGCCTTCCAGCAAGTTTTTCCATGTTGACCATCTTAAAATCTTTTTATTACTACTACTTCCGAGCAAACAATCATAGTGACATGGGGTTTTCACTAAGCGGCTTTGTATGATGTTTGCTGGACGTCAATGAAAATGTGAATGACGCTACCTGTAATATTGCTGTCATGGTAGCCATCTTGAAAATTAGATGGTTATACAGCCATAGGGTTTTAATTTAAAGCTAGTTATGATATGTAGCTGGTCCTAAATAACAATTGTGCTCATCAGCCTCCAATCTAGTGGCGATTTACGAGAAATTATCCTTTCCACTACTCCTCTTTAATATATGGCCATGTTGACATGTGGTTTTCATTTAAACATTTTGCACAATATAACTGATCCTAAATGAACATGATATAAGTGTGATAGTCCAAAATGTGACACATATTTAAACAGCTACTTCTCCTAAATGGATAAGAGTTTGGAACAAAAGAGTGCGTCCTGCCCTAAGGCGAAGTGTTTTGTGCGATGATATCTCTACACTTACGTCTGTTCCGAATTTATCCTCTGCACCATAATTCGAATTCACCAAAAACTATAGGTACGAAACTTCATGGATGACTGTCACTTGGAGTAAGGAGGAAGGCAACTAATTTCAGGGTCAAAAGGTCAAATATCAAGGTTTCTGCAACTAAAGTTAAAAGCTAGTTTCCTCACAGAGACATAAGTCATACATCACAGACTTAGACCTACCTTTGTGGATGCCTTGCATCTAGGGTAATGAGGAAGCCTCTCAGTTTTACGATCAAAAAGAGAAAGGCCGTATGCACTGTGACTAAAAGAAGAATAATTATATCTGCACAGAATGCTTCCGTTCTCCACCGTGCAACTATTGCACGTTGGGTAAGAAAAAAAAAGGCTTTTGATTTTAGGGTGTATATGATAAAGGTCAGGGTCACTATTACGGTATTAAGATTGTTCAAAGTTTGTGGAAGGGTTGCGTTAAAGATATGGAAGTAGCCTAATAGTTCACGTTTATAACGTGAATAACGTTTATAAGGTCACGTTTATAACGACTCAATAAAAAAAAGGTTTTGCAAAATAACACTTTTGCTTGAGTATGTTACTTGATCATTCACAAATTACTTATTCACCTAATTAAATATGATGTAGAATAGTATTTTTAGGGGGAAAAACCCCGAAACAAACAATGAAACTAAATTTGTGAATATTTTACGAATACTTTCATTTACTTCGTATAATTTTAGATCTATCCAAACGTAGCTTGTGGTTATAGCTAGACATTGCTTGAGGTCAGTGTTCCTCATTTCACGATAGAAGGTTCAAGATCAAAATCATTAACAAATAATTTTGTCCTGCAATGAAGTATTTTGTGAACATGTTAACTCTGCCAGGTAAGACGAATCTTCATTGCCAACTTTGGTATGGTGGCGTTTCTGAACAATAACACTGATAGTTTCAATAGTGAGACATTTTACAAGAATATAAAACAAAATAAACTCATTAATTTTACAGCATCAGTTCCTTCGAAAAGCGTTTATTTTAGAAGGAGTCTAAAATCAGGTTGGCGAATCTTTTCGTTGTGAAGTTTTAAATGCTAAAAGAATATATCATGCACACATTGCTGAGTGTATGGGGATAATCACATTCCTCGCAATATGGCATGGGGGGGGGGAGATAGACACTTGTCATTGCCCATAATGACAAGTAGGCCTATTAGAGATCCAAAAAATTAAATTATGGCATTGATAATTACTGTATAATTTTACATAGTAACTCTTTTCGTAAAACATAAAAATATTTCACACATATTTTGAAAGTCAATGAGGCATGTACTAGTAGGATGCAGGGGTGAACGTTTGATGACTGAGTGATGTATTGACATGTAGAGGCAGAAGTTGACATAAATCATTAAAATGTGAAAAATAAGTCCCACTGCCCTCTCAACGTATTGAATGATTTTTATTTGTATTTAGTAGAACGGCCATCAGCTGATATATATATATATATATATATATATATATATATATATATATATATATATATATATATATATATATATATATATATATATATATATATAAAGAGAGAGAGAGAGAGAGAGAGAGAGAGAGAGAGAGAGAGAGAGAGAGAGAGAGACGTACATAAACATATATACATGCCTGCATAT
This sequence comes from Potamilus streckersoni, assembly GCA_016746295.1. Lineage (NCBI taxonomy): Eukaryota > Metazoa > Mollusca > Bivalvia > Unionida > Unionidae > Potamilus > Potamilus streckersoni. The sequence continues at coordinate 5,422,133 of JAEAOA010001358.1, forward strand.
ATGCATGGAGTATGATACAAAAAGATATGGTGGACGCTAATATTTGACCTGTTAAATACACCATAACCAGTTCAATCGCATGCGCGTGATGAAATAAAAGGAGAGACATGCATGTATTAAACAACGAAATAGAGATGACATGAAGGCAACAGCGGATTTAAGAATACTAATTAGAGTTAATAAGGAATTAATGAAACATTTAAATTTATGTAGCAGTCATCATAACATCATGTGTAATTAGTGCTCATTTAATATAATATCCCAAGGCCCCGAGTGGTCTAAAGCGCTGACCGTTACTGATCATTGCCATCTCACCTCTGCGTGAGTTCGAGTCCAGACTCGGCTGACGTGGGTAAGTGAGAAAGCCTGCCAGTAGCTTTTTGTGGGTCGGTGGTTCTTCCCTGGGTTTTCCAGGGTTCTTCCTCCACCATTAATACTGGCCGCCATGTATAGAATATCTTGTGCTGAAAAATGGCGTTAAATCCTACAACAACAATATAATATCCCCGATTTCTGTTGATTTCGGGGAATTTAGTGTTTTAGTAAATTTGAACAACCTCAGACTTGTCCAAAATGAAGAGTTTATTTAATTCTTTGTTATCGGCAAACAACATTGTCATTCTAATACAAAATGATAATCATCTCTCATCACAGCGCATAAAAAAAGAAACAAAGAATCAAGTCCTTTGATCTAGTACAGTAAAGTATGGCCTGTACTCAGGGTCCCCAAATCGATACGTAGATCCTGGGCAGACATCCCTATCTTTAACGGGATTTTATAATTTTGTTTCAACGTAATTATATCCAAATACCCCTCGTAGGCAAGGCGCAATGACCTAACTTTTAAAGATTATCCGATATTAAATTGGTGATTTTGAATAAATTCTAGTTATCCGTTCTTTGATCAAAGACGATCAAAGACGACGAAACCTTTATAGTCGCAACAGCTTGTATTATTCACACTTTTTACATACAACGGCAGTTTAATAAATCCAGGTCACGCGATGCCCATTTTGTTTCCATTAGGCTTTAAATGATACCTGTATTTTCTATCATCATAGGAAATAAGCTAACCAGTCAAGAATTTCCGAATGCGGTAATATATTTGGATCCGTAGGAGGTTCCTCCCTGCATACATGGCAGCATAACACCATGTTCAGCATTATTTATATAAATAGGCCAGAAACAATATGTTTACTTCATTCATCTTTTTTTTCATTTCAATGTTTTGTTTCTTTCTATGTCTGCTGTTATAAAAAAAATGATTTATGAATGAAAAGAAGCAAAAACAGAAGAACGATGTGGTTTGGAAAATGTGGATACCTAGACAATGGAGAAGTGAACTTAAATACTAGAGCCTTAGTGGTTCTTACAGTTGTTTCAATACTAGATCTGTATTTGACATCGGTATTAAATCATGTGTGTTCGATATATGTGCCTTTACTAGATCAAACCAGTAAGCCCCTACGAATAACAACAAAAGCGATTTCATCTCTTCGGCAGTGGGCCTCTTGGCCGTTTTTGGACTTCTGGAATTTTGTCTTTGTTGATTTGTATGTAACAATTTTAAGTTCTTCCATCTGGAGCTAATGAAATACGAGCTACCCATCTGGAGCTAATGAAATACGAGCTACCCCATGTGCAACTGGCATAACTCTGTGTGTGTGTGTGCACCTGTTTGTGTTTGTGTGCACCTGTTTGTGTTTGTGTGTGTTTTTTGCGCGTGCGTGTGGGTGGTGGGTGTGGGTGTGTTTTTTAACCTAGCTTTAAGGTCACTGGACAGGTTTTTGGCAAATTTTCATCCGACGATGACCTATTGTAGAAAAATGAAACTAATATTACATGAAATATACAAATAAAAACTAATTAATGATTTTTGTTGAAAGGATATTTGTAACATTCTGACGGAGGTATTAAGGTTAATTCCTTATACAACTTATGGCTTTTATACAGAACTGATACTACCACCAACCCCTCCCTTTTACATTCATTTTTGATAGCAGAAAGCTATTTCGAACATTTTCCTGAGACAAGGCGGATAAAACAATCAGTATGTACCTTATTCATTTTTAAAGTTCACTAGTACTATAACAAACTGACATACCTTTCATCACCCCTCAACAATATAGATTTTTAGATATTTACTTCTGTAGCAGACACATGTAAATACGTAAGACAAGTCGGCTGCTCGTTTGCAGCCAAGTTACGCATTTTTTTTATTGCCAATGCTAGCCTAACTGTGACAGCAGCCACCAACAAGCCAACCCATTTTCAAGCCTAACCTGTGACAGCAGCCACCAACAAGCCAACCCATTTTCAAGCCTAACTCAATGTAAATGTAAACATTATTACAGATTTAGATTTGTGTGTGAATTTATCAATGCTAGGGTTGTGATAATTAGGCTTATGCCTTCTATCTTAGAAAAACTATCCAGTAAGACCTAACAATTGTAGTCATATCGCTACATCTAAAATGTGGCAGTTTATAGTGATGTCTAGCACTGGGGCATCATGCCGCAGACATGTAGCATCATGTCCCACCCAGTCACATTATCCAGACACCAGGCCAACCAGTGTATTTTGTATGACCCGGCCTGACTTGATATGTGTCGGGGAAGCAGAAGAGTCACATTTCAGTCACAGATTGATGAGTCATGGTACACGTATGCTTCTTCTCTCTTTGGATGCATTTCATGTATCAGCATAGTCTATGCTCTGATAAGTTCACATAGTCTTCTTATGGCATCTAATTGGTCCTAAGTAAAAATTAAAATTGCGCAGACTAGTGGTGGCCATCTTCAAAGTTTTATTGACATTACTCCTCTTGACTGACGTTTGGTTTTCACTAAAACTCTTCTAGCTGTATGTAATTACTTGTCCTAATAAAAAATTTAAAGCTTACGATTTACTAGCTACACTGTTGATATAATAGACATGGGAAATTTGAGTGGGATGCCGGCACTCGGATAAGATATTTATTAGAGGAACCAGTAAACATTCAGTTAACGTAAAACACACTAAGGAAAAAGGCAACACGAGAAAAAAGTCTGTGGACTTAAGAAATTGCGTAAAATTCAAATAGAAAACAAATGCTGTCCTGAAACTCTTAAGACAATTCGCAGTGTTATAAAGCAAGGTATTTCAATAACAAATTAACACATGGTTCTAAATAACTAACAAGAATAGACTCCTTTTTAAAATCCGAACGTTTCCCAAGATTTGCAGCTTATCCAAAATATCTGTCACAACATCTCAGATTGGCCAATGATTTGCCTTACGTAACACGTGTCGAACATTTGATCAAATGATCATAAATATAATTATATTTGTACATTTAAACTTAATTTGTAATAAATATAACTGTTTTGTAAAAGTTATTATTTTCATTATATATTAATGAAAAATTGAAAATAATATATCTTTAAATTCGTAACAAGATTACTTGGTTATTTTCGTACAGTCCATTACTGACGAACGCTACAGAATTAGGACGCACTTCTACTATTCAGCATTGAATTTAGGGTCAAAGTTTTGTATTCGAGGATCGTAGCTGCACTGGTTTGTGAGCTTGATATTACGGAAAGGTATGAATGGATTTTGACCAGCTCATCATTGACTTTTCGTTAAAAGATTTCCAAAGAAATATACTTGGCCATTCATGAAAATGGCGCCAATCAGACCTTAAACATGGCTGCCATCTTACCCATCGAAAACATCTTGTTATTAATACTTGTACTAAACATAAAATCTTGGTGACATTGGCGTTTTCAATAAATGACTTTGCATGACGCTTGTTAGCCATAAATGAAAATGGTGCTTTTTCGACCTTTAATACTACTGTCATGGTAGCCATATTAACAAATGAGATGGACATATAAACGTAGGATTTTCACTTGAACACTTGCTATAATATGTCGTAATGAAAGTACTGTTAATCAGTCTCCATTATCTTGGTTACGGTGGCCGCTTATAAAAAAAAATATTGTTTTCACCAGTTCTCTTTAAGAAATAGTCATATGAACATGTGGCTTTCACTAAAACAGTTTGCACAATATTTTCTTGATCCTAAATAAAAATTATATTGACGTGATCTTCTAGATTTGGATAAATCTCTAAACCGTTACTTCCCCTGAATATATAGCCAAACAGGTTTTCGAGAGAAAAAAAACCCTGCAAAATGCAGGTATTTGACTCTACAAGCCAGGCGTATTGCGTAATGATGTCTATTCGTTTGATTCGAATGTATTTTCTGCACCATAATTCTAGTTCACCAAAATCTATATCTACGAAACTTCATTAACGATATGCATTTCGGGTAAGGAAAAAGCCAGTCAATTTCAGGATCAGAAGGTCAATATCAAGGTCACAGCAACTAAAACAAAACAGATAGTTTCCTTACTGAGACATCAGTTCTGCCTGACATACTTGGAACAAACGGTATGACTTACACATGGTGTTATGAAGAATCCTGTTAGTTTTAGGGTCAAAAGGTGAACGACCGCAGGCAATGTGACTACAGAATGAAAAATGTTTTCTGCACAAAAGTTTCCATTTTCCGCCACATATCAATGTCTAGCTTATTAGGTAAGAGAGAAGTCTATTGATTTTAGGGTTAAAATGTGAAAAATCCAGGTCACTGTGACCGAAAGAAGGTAAATGGTTGTTGCATAATAAATTAGTTCTAGACAATGTACCGTGATCAAAACTTAAGTTATTGAAATTGTATTTTATTTGATGGTGAAAAGAACAATGGTCAAGATTATTGTGACTGAAATAAAAATGGGTTTTGCAGATTTGCTTTCTTTTACTTTAGTAAATTTCTTGACTGTGCACACAATATTTATTCGTGTAATTTGAAATTACGAAGAATGGATTTATTTTTGTCTTATCAGTCTCTGTTTGTGGCTGTATCTTAAGAATACCTTAAACGACGCCACTTCTACCTTTATATAAATTTTAAATTTTCACCAAACTTGGCATGTGGTTAGATATTGACGTGAACTGAGATAAGAACTATTCTGTTAATGATAGAAGGTTTAAGGTCAAAACATTGGCAAATAATTTTATACTGCACTTGGGTATCTTGCGAGCACGTCAACGTTACCAGGTGAGACACATTTTCGTTACTAACTTTGGTATGGTGTAGTTTCTCAACAATATTACAGATGGTTTCAATGCTTGAAAATTTCAGAAGAACAAAATGACAAAAGAAACCGAGTTAAATTTTAGAGCACAGCTCATTCGAACTAGGCTTACAAATTTTATTGTTCTAGAGTTTTTAATGCAAACACCATGAGTCATACACAAATGGCTGAATGTTTATGGATCGTCACATTTCTTGCAATATAGCAAAGGATGGGAAAAAGCTAGCCACCTGTGACTGTCCCTATTGGCGAATATATAGATCCATTAAACTAATAAAGTTCTGGTTCTGATAATTATTGTACGATATCTTATAATAAGTTGATTTTTAAAAATTTAACATGAATTATTTTTCACACATTTTGAAATTAAAAGAAGCATGAGCTATATGTAGCTTAGGTGAACGTTTGATGACTGAATGCGGTATTGAAATACTGACACATCTACACATGAATATATATAATCCTGTGGTTAACAGTGCCTACAGTGCCTACTAAAGTGTAACTTTAGCACCAAAAGTAGACATTTGCATTTATAAAACAAGCACGGCTTTCTATGTCAATAAACATTAGGTTACATATCACATACACGCATATATTTTCAGTGTGTAAGCCAAAATCACCCTCATCGAGATTTACCTCCCCTTCCCAGCAGATTGAAGAATAGGACATAATAAAATTCCCTAACCCAGTCTAAGATTTTAAACTTTATATACCGGAATATACTGGCCCATTTTGAAACGGAATAGTGAAAAAAGAAACATGCCATCAATATACCCAATATTTAAAGTAATTATATAATTTCATGTTTATCTAATATAATTTTGGTTTAGACTTTAGGCACTTACACCTAGAGAAAAAAAGGATGTGAAATATTATTAATATACCTCGCATTTTTTTAAATTATGGAATTGAATTATCTGCAATAAAAATTTCACTTAGCTTTCCTTCCCAAAATATAACAATAATGGTTAAATAGAGTAACTCAGTACCTGTGAAAGGGAGGTCACAAAACACATGCACGTGGAATCACGAAGCTTGCATAATTGCTTACAATATAAGTTTCAGTCATGTATTAAATAATAATAATAATAATAATAATAATAATAATAATAATAATAATAATAATAATAATAATAATAATAATAATAATAAATAATAAAACAATGATAATAATAATAATAATAATAATAATAATAATAATAATAATAATAATAATAATACTAATAATAATAATAATAATAATTATTATTATTATTATTATTATTAGTATTATTATTATTATTTTATACTGTAGGTATAACTGATAGTCAAATTATAAGCAAAGATACAAATCTCTGTATGTAAAATTAATCTTTAGATCAAACCGATCATTATGCATCTTAATCTTAATATTTAACATCTAACCTGCACACGAAACCTCTTTCATCTACGTACGGGAAAGTGAATCAAAATTTCATAAGACTCAACCCGATGCAAACAGATGCATATTTGTGATGGTTTAGAAAAGCTGAAAGAGGGCCAAACTTTGGGAGAAGGGATTATGTCCTATCGTTGATTTTGCTGGGGGAGGGGGTGTCTGTATCCAATAGTTTCTATTAACTGAGGAAATAAACTAATTCCAGTATTGCATATTACAGAAGTAACTTTTCATCTGCAATGGTGCTATCCCTACATGCACGGCAGGGCACATGCAATCTTATTTATTATATTTACTTATTTACTATACAGGACTTGTTGATCGTGTGTAGAGAATTGTCATATAAGTGAACGATTATAAACTAGAGCAAATATGCAACTTCACATCTATACCTCAGCTAGTTCTTATTCACGCCTCTACAAGTAACCACGGGATCACAACGTCACTCAGTAATTACTTCCATCTCCAGACTGTGAACGGGGATTCTAGAAGCACTGAACGTCTATATCCACCTCCAGTGACCCACATTGGCTGAGCCGAGATTTGAACCAACGCTGACAGAGATGAGATTGCAGTGATCAGTACCCCCTTTTAACTATGTATTATAGATCCATGCAGATGACTTAAATTTTTGTTCCTTAATTACCTTTTGCACAAAACTCAATGAAACTTTCTTCAAGTCACTTCGGAATAGACCAGCTTACTCTGCATTATCAATAATAATAATAATAATAATAATAATAATAATAATAATAATAATAATAATAATAATAATAATAATAATAATAATAATAATAATAATAATAATAATAATATAACGACAGTCTTAAAAAATTTCTGACATCTTTTATTAGGAGCCACCTTTTTATTGTTTTACTTTGTTTCGTTATAACATTTTTCAAATAATATTAAATGATATTCTTCAATTCTTCCAACCCCATCCAAATCCACTCTATCAATTTACACCTTCTTCCAGATGTCACGACAGTAGAGTTGTAGCCCATATCTGACGAAAATCTTATAATTTGATTCATTCCTGTGTTTTCATCTTAACTTTTTAATTTTTTTTCCAGATATATAGTCTTTAATCACAATATTGGGACCTGTGCACGTGTGTCAATTTTCTGGTAATTTGTTTGGTTTATCATTTGTCTAGATTATGCATCTGTTTTATTCCCGTTGATTTTATTTTATTTTTTTAAATTCTCCTTTCTTTCCCTTTGGAATGGCATGAGCACAGAAATGGTGTCAAGATCTACCAGAATAACAGAATTCAGGCGCATAGGTTCCAATTCTATCTTTTATTGAATTGTTATATATTTTTTAGCATTTTATCGCTTTGGCCCCTTGGGGTCAGGTTAATAAAATAGCCTCGACAGTCACCTGAATTATCATATTTGCTACTATACCACTAAGATTTCCATATTGCACAATCAGGACAACTATATCATAACAGACAGTTAAATGGAGAGAGAGAGAGAGAGAGAGAGAGAGAGAGAGAGAGAGAGAGAGAGAGAGAGAGAGAGAGAGAGAGAGAGAGAGAGAGAGAGAGAGAGAGAGAGAGAGAGAGAGAGAGAGAGAGAGAGCGTAAAACACATTTTTTTTTAAATTTATAATTCACCTGGCTATGAGGCTAAGTGAGGTCATCCTTTGTTCGTCGTGTGTTGTCCGTTTATAGTAGTTATTCACAGCTTCTTCAAATCTGCAGGAAAATTTTGTACATGATTTAACACTTAGTATTCCGGCAAAAGGCCTTTATAATTTGTTCAGCTGATGCCAATCATTTGTTTAATAAAGACACTTACTAAACAAAAAAAGAAAAGACCTTTACATGACTTTTCAAAAACAGATCGACACAATTTGATCCAATTTGACTGACAGCATTCTGGAATATATAGTCAACTTAACCACAAAAAGGAAGAAAAAAACTTTTAAGTATCTTCTTCTTACAAACTGTTCAATAGCAGTTGCCAAAATTTCACAGGTCTCCTGAGATGGGGGAGGGGTTGTTTTACAATAAAAAGTATATCAATCGTCCATGGTAATATAGCCGTTGTCACTAAAATCATACAATCCTTAAAGAACGTTGTTGTTATTGTTGTTGTTGTTCTGGTGCTTAACTCCATTTTTCAGCACACGAAAGAAACCATTAAAAAGAATTGACCAAAATGTGACAGAGGGCATTCAAATTATGTAGCGGATGCTTTTTCTGCACTGTTACTAAAATAGAAGAAACATATATGTGATATGACGAATTTTGAAGAAGTATTTAAACTGAAGGTTAAATAAATTGTGCTTTAAAGTTAACATAGTCAAGCCGGAAAGGTCTTGAGAAAATTCACTGATTATTTCTTATTTTATCTATGAAACATAAAAGGGTCTACATTTAAGCTTCAGAAGCATTGCCCGTGCTATCTTAAAGGTACAGTGACATATGTGCATTATAACTCCGACCGTATCGTTTCAAAAGGTACGCACGTCAAATTATTGACTTTTCAAAAAAAAGCTAATTGCAAGATGTTCTTATTCTGTCAAAATCTGATGAAAGACAATTATTTGGAGAGAATGTTGTGGACATTTTTTTCAGACTGGTCAGGGAAACTAAGGGTGTGCACTTGGGAAACCAGAATTTAGGGGGGACCGGCTTGCTTAGTATTCTTTAGTCGAGAATCTTGCTTGGAAGAAGTCAGATTGACTCAGTGGGGAAGCTACCATTGCGTTTCCCTCATTAACGAAGTTAGGTCTGATAGCTCTCTTAAAAAGGAAGGGAGGTTATAGGCTAGGACACGGTTGTGTGAAAAGAAACGACATTATGGTACGCAATTATATTTTCCATTTAATATTGTATTTTATTTGTTTCTTTTGCATGTGTTCATCTGCTTATGATTCACACATGTATCGTGTATTCATTTCGTTGTCTTTATTAATATGTTAGTGTTATGCAATTTAATTCTTAGTTTGGTAATTATTAGTAATCAAATATTCAATGTTCAGTATTTCATAGGAATTTATGTTATAACTCGAAGAATGGAAATATGCAGTATTTCATATGGATTTAGCAATTAACCCTAATATACAAATGTGTCATGTTTTTCATATTTACTTGGATTTTCCGTGTAGGATGATACTATTATCGTGAGCTAATGACAAGTGCATATTTATAGATGATTTCGCTATGTTTAAAGGATATTACAGGTTATTGGTTATTGTAGCTAGATTTGGTGGATATTATGCAATGAGTAATTAAGTATTTATTTTTTGAAAAGAATTGGCTAGCCAAATGTAAATATGACGTGTAGTAATGTATGCTGGTATATAGGGCCGCATTTGTCTGAGAAAGCACGTGGTAATTCATAATCAACTGCTGCGCTGAGTGCAATGAAATTTGATCTAAGGTCATTTGTGCTAATGTAACGATACCTTACCGAAACACAGAATCTGTAAAGACATTCATTTGTAAGATCACATTATGTCAGAATTTGTGCAACCTGATCTGAATACGAGCAGAGTTATATATCTCTAGGCAAATAATTGTTGAACCATAATTAGCTCTCCTAATACTGTCATATTTAAGAAACAGCTTCATACTCAGAGAGAACTGTCATATTTAAGGAACAGCTTCATACTCAGAGAGAGAGAGAGAGAGAGAGAGAGAGAGAGAGAGAGAGAGAGAGAGAGAGAGAGAGAGAGAGAGAGAGAGAGAGAGAGAGAGAGAGAGAGAGAGAGAGAGAGAGAGAGAGAGAGAGAGAGAGGAAATCCGCATTTAAGAAACATCGGACCAAACAGTAGACTGAAAGAGGACCAAAGCTCGCGCATTAGACGTGGAACAAAACCAGACGCCATGTGATGCTGTCCAGCGTAGTATTTAACTCGGAACTCCCTACTCGTAATATGATGTAAAATGAACACTGAGACTAGCTTCTATCAATGTGAATCAGTTGGATTGAACGTGAATTTTGGTTATGTATTAATTAAAAGCGAGATTGTGGTTACGTATTATTTCATTACATTTGTTGTGGTAAAACTGTTGTATTAGTTGAAAGTGAAATTTTTTTTCTATGTACTAATTGATTAAATTTGTTTTATTTATTGGAAAATGGGGCTCGTAGTTGTTATTTCTTTCCATTACTTTATCAGCTATCTGTTAACATTCCATCTATCCGTCCACACTGGGCAATAACACCGTGGGAGATCATTCCCTAGTTAACGAACGCCAAATCAAAGGAGGTTTTAATGTTTTAAAATCCCTCGTTGACTTTTTCTCAAAACTGCCCAATATAATTGAACCAGCTTTAACAAAACACAACCTGATATGCACGGTTTTCAATTTTAGACAAAATGATTATGATTTGTCTTCAAATAAGGCGGCATTACCACAAATAGGAAAACGTTGAAATAACCTTTGGAAAATAAATGCCTAATTGATAGGGACAACTCAATAGAAGGTGACAAAATTGACGGAAAGCATTCTGGTATAGTGTCTTTCCTCTTCTCAAATGTTTTTGGCCAGCTGACTTTGCATTGTCTATTATATAAATGTCGGCCAGATGTGCAGTCTCAGGTCCACTTGGGAATATCGCTTATATATATAAAGACAGACGCACAGACAGATAGAAAGAGAGACAGAGAGGGGGAAAGCCTAGCTATGCTAATCTGATCACTTTCTGAGGTGTGCGATTGTGGCTTGCAATTACACATGGTTATATCTAAATAAATTGGAGATATATGAGTACGACGTAAAAGTGGATTATTAAAGAGACTATCAGCGTGTGATTTTATATGACTGCATCAAATTATTGGTATTTTTAAAATCCTGAATATCACTACAAGCAAGTAAAAAAAGTGGAATGGAGCGATTCGTGTTCTTCAGTTTTTAAAGGAATGTTGCTGAACTGGTTTACTGAACAGGTAAACTGGTTTTGACACGTGATGAAAATCATCCTGGAAGCACTAGTTAATTTAAATCAAAGGTGCCAGACTCAATTTCGAAGGCCCAAGTGCCGCACCACCTTTATATATATATATATATATATATATATATATATATATATATATATATATATATATATATATATATATATATATATATATATATATATATATATATATATATATATATATATATCATGACACCTTATGACGCCATTAGTTTGCAGGCCAGATGATATGGTTTTGCGGGCAACGTGTTTAAGACCGTGATCTGAATGGTGTACTGATTTTCCTCCCAATGGAGAACGGTTATTCATCGGAACCACTGGTTGGCAGAAACAATACACACTGGTCTTTGCTAGTGAATTTAAATAATACACAACGGTCATTGCTATTTATTTGCAGTAGCAATCAAATGATGTCTGTCAGTTGTTTGCGTTTGTTTGCATGAATCTGTAAAACTAAAAAATAACAAGAAATGAATCTGATATTCTTTTCATTTCGCATGGGTCTTGGTTTTAAACATTGTGTACATTTATTTTATTTTTATAACAACGCCCCACCCCCACAAAAGTAACATGTTGATGCTGGGGAGGGGTCTTGTCTTCTCTGTTCACGGGCAGATTTCATTGATAAAGATGGAAGCATCAATTATTTAATAACATGTTTCATTCACTTCAAGTGAATTTATTGAATTGAAGTCGCATTTATTTTATGAGCAATGAACCGACCTATGTGCAGCGGGATATTAAATATTACGAACTATCGAACCAGCCAATGTATGATGAATTATTATTGAATTACTACACGTTTTACAAATAGCACTTGTGTCGTGGAACCTTAAATATTAAAAAATAAAATAATGCAGGACGGTGACTGGATGAAAATAATTAATAGAAAAATAAGCATCGATGTGGTGTGAATAGGTGAATTGTACACAGTAGCAGGCTTCATCCGAAAAACCATTTTCATTTTATCTTTGTTGCTGCACAGGTTCTACCAGATCCGACTAGGCTAGAGTTTAATACGGGGCACCTAAAGGGAATAATTCTCAAAATTAGTTGGGGAAAATATCGATGTCATCGTTTTAAATTTTATTCTTGGATAGATCATTCAAAGGATATTAGCTTGTTCGCCTGTCTTATCATTAAAGTACAGTAATTTTACGAAACACTGATATTACATTCTACGGGACTTTTATTAGCTGTCTATGCACATTTTAAGTCGAATAAGCATTATTTAAGGCAAACTTGCAATATACTGTCATTGCTTGCTTATACGTCGAGTCCAACTGCAAACAGCACAGACACAGATCTGCGTGGCATGATGCGCCGGCAGATCTGGATCCCTGCTGTTTTTTTAGGAGTAATCAGTAGAACAAACAACATATACCCTGATCTCCAGACACATTATGCTACGACAGATCAAGATCTTTGTTGTTTGTAGTTTTCCTGGTTTTATAAGATAAGCGATGTAACGGTATACCACGCTACTACTTCATACTTATCCTCACACGTTTTTGTTGTGTCCATTAGTATGATGCTCATAGCCTACATTACAGTGGAGTTTGCATTGGACCTAATAATATATCTCCATCGACATAATTTTATAATCTCTAGTTCACAACTGTAAAATGGATGGGGATGTAAGGTGCAACCAGAGAGAGAGAGAGAGAGAGAGAGAGAGAGAGAGAGAGAGAGAGAGAGAGAGAGAGAGAGAGAGAGAGAGAGAGAGAGAGAGAGAGAGAGAGAGAGAGAGAGAGAGAGAGGGTATTGCTCCGATCAAGCATTTACCACGGTGTTATTGTCCCGATCGAGCAAACAATAAAAATGAATATGACATTAATGGATGGAGTTTAATGGATTTTAGCAACGATATAGAATAGAACAACACGAGACTCCGTATTTAAAAAGCCCAGTTTAATCAGTTAGAGAAATAAAATGAAATTAAACATGGCATTTGAATGATACACTTTTGTTTTAGAAATAGAATTACCAAATTTATGCGAAATGCGATTAACCATTCTGTTATAGAATAGAATGAATGATTGAACACAAATTGCCGTCATGTCAGCATACCCTGGTTCCTTCCGGTCCTTTCTCAATCACTGTTGGTGACTTGGTGACATGTCACTCTTGCCGTATTTCTTTTCTCTCTCTCTCTCTCTCTCTCTCTCTCTCTCTCTCTTTATGTATATATATATATATATATATATATATATATATATATATATATATATATATATATATATATATATATATATATATATATATATATATATATATATATATATATATATATATATATATATATATATATATATATATATATATATTCCAGCACGTACGAAGATAATATGTTCATAAAGATTTTTTTGGAAGATACAGCAGAATTATGATACATGCCTGCCAATAACAACATCGTGTCATGTGCGAAAAGATTACTTTTCTTGACATTTATTTGAAGTGGTAAATCTTTATTATAAACAAGAAGTTACAGGGCCAAGAATAGAACCTTGAGGGACTCCATTTCGGACATATTGCATTTAGATAAGAATCAAAGCAAGCAAGAGAATGATCACTGATTTTGTATGCATTCAAGGTTTTTTCATTAGTATTTCATGCTCAAATAAATTAAACATTACTTAAAATCGACATCAACTTCGCTGATCATTATTCTATCAAATAAATCTGCTAGCCATGTATCAATGAAATTTGTGAAGGCAGTTTGGCATGTATGCTTTTCTCTGAAAACTGGTTGTGATTTTTGTAGAAAATGAAATGTCTGTAAACATCGGCGAAGACTAAGGACGAAATTTAGTTTCAAGAATTTTGGATTTTCGACTTTGCTAAATCTATAAGGAGTGAAAACTCTTAAAATTTGAAAGAATATTCTCCAAACATTGAAATGAATGATGTGAGTGATAGGAGAAAGGTTTCCATTCTAATAGATCTTTATTAGTGATGCTATCGAATTTTTATTTATAAGGAAAATCATGAACTTTTAAACTTCAATTCAAGTTGCGAAAATGTTTCTATATTTTAAGCCGTCACTTTAATTCTTAATTAATAATTAATATTGTGCATTAGCGTTTAATTCTCTTTTCATACTTAATTTATCTGTTCTCCTTTGTCATGCTATTTGTGACAGAAATCGTGCACTTTTATGGCTTCCCTAATTTTAGATTTAAATCATTTAGACTGCATTATTTTCAGTGACATAACTAGTGAGGTGCAGGGGTGGGTGGGTGGTAAGATATTACTGGTGACACCATCAAAGGGGGGTGACACCAAAATGACTGTCTATAAAATTTTTGAATTTCTGTGCAGGACGGAGGTCGATGGGGTGATACCATGACTTACCGCACAGGGTGACACCAACCATAGTGACGCCACTGATTATTCTTTTGTATCTTTTGCATTTTAACCCCATTTTGACTGCAAGAAAATGTACAATCCAACGTAGTACACTATGGTCTGGATTTGAATAAGTAAGCTGTCAAAACCTTCAAGCATATTTTAAGCCGGTGAAAAGTGTATTTATGGAAAATGTTATAAGATCGGTTCTTTTAGTGAGCAAAAGCTAAGGAAGTTTCCAAATGAAATATCATTTTATTTTAGTCGTTCTGGGGTCACTGAATAGTAGATGATTGTGTATGAATAAAGATTTCTATTTCACTTTTATACCAATAGCCTACTGTCAGTGTCTCCTTAAATGTAACAAATTCCCCATATCTTCATTATTAAAATAGGAGAGGCACTTATAAAAATGGCGCATTGGTAGCTTAACTAAGGTGCAGCAATTACATTTTGACAGCTGGGGAAGAAGCTAGTGTTTAATTCTAGAATCATTTTCATAAAGGGTTATCAACTTGTAAAGCTGATATCGATCCGCCATTAAATACAGCCACTGTTACTAAAATAGAAAAGCATTTCTAAAATGTTCTTCTCAACAATCGTTTAATGGATTTTGAACAATTTTTACAACAATCATTCTGTCTTAAATAGTTTTAAATTTTATACAAAATAATAATAGTATGCTATAAAACATGGCCACCGTTATTAAAAATAGAAAAACCTTGAAACGATGTATGCAGAACTGCTGAATAGAATTTTTGTCTTAGAGTGCCGCTTAGCTGTATTTGACAAATTAGATAGAAAACATTCTTGTATATATGACTTTACATTCTATTTACCAATAAAAGATAAAAATTAGAACAACATTTAAATGACTTTTGATGAAAAACTGCAACAAAATTTGGCCGCACATTACAGAAATCACCCTGACATAAAGGATTTTAAAGTTTCTACAAATTATGTCAATCCTCCAATCAGATTATTAAAATATTTGCACAACTTTATCAAACAAACTGCTGGACAGAATTTGACACGATATGCTGCTTTGACACATAATATCATGGAATTGAGGCCTTTCAATATTTGAAAAATGATGTCAAGATGCCTTAAATTATAGGTGAATATAAAGATAATTGGACAAATATTGAATCAGTTCTTTTCATAATAATCAACAACATTGGAAGGAATTGCAACAGAAAGCACCTTACTGACAAAATCTCACAACAAAATGCTTTGCACTTTGCTATTTATATGAAAGTCATCCAGGTGTGTGATCTAAAAGTCATTGAAGCCTCTTGTTTTGTGCCGAATAAAATAAAAAAAACAACAAGTTTTACCGAAAATAGAAAAAAATTAAATAACGCCTTTCAAAATCAAAATCAATTTCATTTCATCTGACCAAATTTGACGGAATGGTAAATATGCAAATCACCCTGGTAAATATGCAAATCACCCTGGTAAATCTGCAAATCACCCTGGTAAATATGCAAATCATCCAGCAAATATGGCTACCATTAACAAAAACAGAAAAAATTAAATTCCTTTCTTCTCAGACAAATCATGTCAAAATTTGACCGAATATGACAAAGCATTTTGGTGATAAGTGGTTTTGAACTCATACAAATCGTACCTATACACCATGAAATGTAGCTGCCGTTACTACACGAATTCTTCGAAGGAAATGATGCTTTCTTGTCCGTAGGCCCGGCCCTAGGACAAGTCGAACGAGGCAACCGTTTTGGGCCGCGGGCTTCTTCGCAATGAAATGGTTTTGCTTGGGACCCCATGTTCATCGCTGGCTGTCTTTGGCCCCGCATCCTTCTTTCTAACTGCTGACCTATTCTAGAAGGTTAAACTGTTCGATTTAGCCCTTGTCACAGTCACGCTGGACATACGATCAGAGTCATTTTCATTTCGAACAAACTTTACACTGATAAAAGATTCTTGGTGAAAACCTTATGTAAACATAATCATACATTATAGAGAATTTTAGTGTCAAGAAGATTTTCAACGTCTTCATTGTGGCAGCCATATTGAGTGTATGCGGGGCACAATTTGCATTTATGATCAACTCAATGTAAGATCGGCGCGATTTTCATTGTTGACCAACTCGTCATCCCATTTTATCATCTGGCGAAAACACCTGTCCATAGGACTATCCATCTCTGTTCAGTAACGACAAAATTTTCAAGATGGTCGCTGTGACAGGTATATTGTATGTCCATTCGGCAACATTGTTATTTATCATTTATGACCAACGCAACATCATAAGAAGAGCTTTGATGAAAACCCCATGCCGACATGACATTTTTTAGGAGCAAAGACCACATGAACAGCAATGTGTGTTTTCGGATGTTTAACGTAGTATTAACAATTTGAGTTAAATCGCTATAATGTCTGCAGTGTGGCAGTTTATAGTGATGTCTAGCATTTAGGCATCATGCCGCAGACATGTGGTATCATGTCACAACTAGTCACATTATCTCAACACCAACCTGAACAGTCCTAACACTAACCTCCTAATGCTGAGCGCCAAACGAGGCAGCTGCTAGTACCATTTTATGTCTTTGGTATGTCACCGCCTGAGTTCGAACCATCGACCTCCCGCATTCAAGGCGAATGTTATAACCAAATAGGTCAACGGAGCGGTTATGGGCATATGTTCTGTAAAGTTAAATATGGATAATCTTTTAAACGAATTATATATATATATATATATATATATATATATATATATATATATATATATATATATATATATATATATATATATATATGTGTGTGTGTATGTATATATATATATATATATGTGTGTGTGTATGTGTGTATGTGTGTGTGTGTGTGTGTGTTTAAACCAAAACACTCAACATAATTGTATAAACTTTTACGGAAAGCATCCTGGCTTAAGAGTCTTTCCTAGACCTAGACCTAAATTCCTTTGCCAACTGCTCTTGGATTTTAGATTATTAAATAAATGTCAACAAAAGAAATTATCCCAGTTACACTTGGAGCTCTTATTCACAAAACTAAAAATGATCATAAAAACTGAGCCACACACGATGCCTGTTTATGCGAATCGTGTCAATTTCTGTCGTTTAAAATAATATTATGCAGTGCACATTTGGAGTGGTTATGTCTGTGATAAACAATAGAGCTCCTAGTACATGATAAGCTTGGGTCATAAAATGTTGTATCGGCCTATGCTTTTATGACTCATCAAAAATCTGTTTTTTTTTTTTCAATTCTAAATGACAATACTAGTAAAAAAAAAACAAGAAGTAGTTCAGAGTGATATATTTTAAACAGGTTTAAGGTAAAGTTGTTGGACTGGTTCATTGACTTGGCAAATCTGGTTTATACAATGTAGCTGACAGCCAGCCTGGAAGCCTTAATTCAGTATAATGTATGATATATTGCTCATTTCCCTATCTGTTATATATATATATATATATATATATATATATATATATATATATATATATATATATATATATATATATATATATATATATATATATATATATATATATATATATATATATATATATATATATATATATATATATATATACACATGTATGTATATATATATATATATATATATATATATATATATATATATATATATATATATATATATATATATATATATATATATGCAGCTAAGAAACTCTAGTACCCACTATGTTTCTGGCGGCAGAAACAATGCACACTGGTTATTGTCATTGTATTGAGAAATGACTTGCAATGATGTCTGTTCGTTTTTGCAATTGTTTGTATGAATCAGCAAGAGACAATTACAATATTATAATATTAAATACACATTATACTCTTTTGATTTCAGAGAGGTCTTACAAAGTTTCTAAACATTCATCGTGCAAAAACGTCCATGGTTTTCAGCTGAAAACCTGTCTTAGTTCTTAACCATTTTCGAATTGTATCCCCATCTGTTTACTGTCACGTATTTCTGTGAATGACGGATGCAAACCCATTTTGTGTAAACTCTTCTTGTATACATATAATTGTATGAACTTTTTCACATTTTGTAGCAATTATTAAGGATCTACTAACCATAGACCATAGGTTGTTATGGGATGGTCAAGTGTCCATCGGCTGTCGGTTAGCACAAGTTTGTTATCACTACTCCACCGACACTACTTGGAGGATTGCCATGAAACTAAATACACATATTCACAAAACGGCTTCTTAATGGGGTCTACTTGGTTCTGAATGAAAATGGTGCCGATCTTAGATCGAGTATTGCTTCCATAACAGCCATCTTAAAAACTGTTTTCGCAACATGTCTTATATAGAGCGTTATTGACACGATGTCTTCACAAGATATATTCTTATGAACTGCCGTACCAAATCAGGTCAGATGCGATGGGTAGACTTCTATCATGAATACTTTGTACATTCAGATGATAATATAATCTACGACAGTTCAAAATTTGACCAAATGAATTTACTCAAAGTAGAGACAGAGTTAAACAACATGTCAAATACCACCAAGTTTCTGCTGAAAAGACAACACTTATCCTGACATGGGCGTGTTTCAACCAAAGGCACGTGGCTTATTACACGAAATGTTTTTTCGACCATGGCAAATGAATGAAACCATGCCTACTTGAATTTCATGTTTACAAATGATGTCGATATCCATCATTTATGTCCAGCATTACTACAGATAAATAAAAACAAGACGTCAACAAAACACTAACCAGAATTTTCCGGACTTTAACACCCCATCACTCCCCCCAAGCATCATGTGGTAGAAAGAGCTTTCAAATTCATAGAAATGATGGCAATTAACTTTCAAATACTTTTGCTGGAATCAGAATAGGGTGAAACAACGTTTTCCAAAAGAATTGAACGGAATTTGACCAAATTTGATGCAAAATACCTTGGCATCAAAGCTATGAATGTTGTGCACGTGGTGCTGATCTAGCATAAAAAATGGCCGCCATTAGTAAAATAGAAAAAATTAACTATTTATATTACAAAAAGTTGCTGAGCAGAACTTGGCCCACTTTGGCAGGAAGCATCCTGGCATAAAGGTGTTTAAGTATTGAACAAATGACGCTGATGTGTCATTAAAGCATACGAAGATACAATTCCCACTCCTAACACAGACCATGAAAAAGTTGTTTCCATAACATAAGTAAACAACAGCAGGTGAAGAAAATTCTACAGAACGTATTCTACTGACGCAAACATTTTTGGTCAACTGCTCTTACATTAGCCCATTAGCTTGTTGGGTGGTTGTCAGCTCTGCGAAGGATCCCATGCTAGCTTGAGTGTATTATTACGTGGCGTGCACATTCTTAAGGTCTATTCATGTACCGTGCCTTCCTACAAGTAAAGTATTAATGTATACGTTTAATTAATGCGTAATAACTTAAATTAAAGTGCGCACACACACACACACACACACACACACACCAGTTTTATGTTGAGAAGGCTTGATAACAAAATATCCCTGCAATGAGGAGGTTGTGTCATTAATATTTTTGGGATATAATTAGAGTTAACATTATTAAACATAAGTCATCTAATCATATGGAGTCATATCAACATCTAATATAGAAAATCGTCTTCCAAACTGATATATCAAAACTCCAGTAATCAATGTTGGTTGGTTTATTGGTCTTGAAGACGTGTTTAACACATTATTGGCTTATAACTGGAAGTGAGATAGATGACGTTTCCATGGTTTTCTGGACGCAGCTGCCCCTGCTGTTATTAATAAGTAGCTAACCCACTACTCTTGAATTACGAGTCTGACGCTCCAACAACTGAGCTCCCCTACTTCGCCAGTAAACCAAATGAAACTCGATGATATTTTTGTCCTAGTCCCACTAACGCGAGATGTTAGCAAAGGTTGACCCGTGAATACCATTTCTCATAATAAGTAAACCCTGTTATGTATTTGTAATTTAATATACTTGTATGTTAGTTTCAAATTTCTTTTTTTATTTTTTTTTATTTCATTACATGTTATTGTAATGATAACTTTATTCACTGGATGTGACTTTTTTGGAAAGTTCAGTTCAGTTCTGTTTTGACCTGGTACATAACCAGCATTGCTACATTGTATTTTAGCTGACCTAGCTTCTGACCTTCATTCAGAACTAGTAAACGACTTTTTTTTTTTTAAATTTCTATCCTAGTGTGAAAATAATTGGGCTCAATCAAGGTCACATTTCGCTTTCGTGTCAGTTCTATGTAAATAACATTTTTTTCTCCATTTTTTAAATTCAATCTTATAGATCTGTTTAGTATAATCGAATGTATCCATGTAAGACGTGATAATTGACAAATGATGTTACTAGTACTCTTGAAAGTAAATGATTACATGACCCTATCACGTGGTCCGTTATGCGTTGTAAGTGGAGTTAAAGTGATATATAATGTTTTTTTTTTAGTCAGTCGTAATTCATACTTCGGGCTCAAAAGTATTATTTTGTTGATGCTAGTTTTAATTGAGTTTTTATTTAAAATAATTTATTTTCCCCGGAAACTTTATCTACTGCTAATCAAAATTTCTTGGGCAAAGACATTTAATGAACATTATTCGGAATTCTAAAGTCGGAATATTATTCTCGATTCATAAAATTCAAAAAGGAAATGTTGAAACGATAACACAAAAGATGTTATAGAGGACGTCATCGCCTTCCATCTTGGAATTTCATTGGGATTCGGACCTTGATTCAGTTAGAATTTTTCAATGATAGGACTTATATTTTTTATTTTTGGATTAATGTTTGCAATATAATTAGAAACCGTAAGTCCTTTTTCATAATTTACCTTGTTTTCAATGGAAATAAATTATTTTGCTTACAAAGGTTGTTGGCTTCACTCTTTTTCTCTTACTTTGTACGAGCCTAGACACGCAACAATAAAAAATTGGGGTCTCGTCCTTGGAATATATGAAATTTGGCTAAAATGTTTCAGAAAATAGTTTGTTTTTAAATTAATTTCCCCTAGTTTTTAGAAAGCTTAAAATCCCAAGTATTATTTCACATTTTGTTTAAAATCTTTAGTGAAATGAACAGGCTTTTTTAGAATGTCATTAAATGTGGAGACCTTTCTTTCAAATCCTACTCAGGAGCAGTTGGATTGTTTGAAAAAAAGATGAATTGTTTGAATTTGCCAGAAATTCGATCTTTCTGATGTTAAAGCTTCTTTGACGAAACAACAAATAAAAAACATTTTGATCCACTATTTAGTAGAAAAAATGATTTAGATAAACGTGTTTTGGTTTCGATCAGTAAGTCTGTATCACTCTTACAAAAAAATAAATAAATAAAGGAATTAAATTTAAAATACAAGATGAAACTAGAGTTACGGAAGCTTGAGCTTCAGAAAGTAAAAGATGAAAAAACAAATGCAAATGCAGCTTGAGGAAGATAAAGATGAAAGACAAATGCAGTTTGAGAAATTGTAACTGCAATTAGAGAAAGAAAAACAAGATTGACGAATGCAAATGCATAGAGAAAAGGAAGAAAGGGAATTTCAAATTCGGTTAAAGGAATTAGAGTTGACAAAGGAAAAACACTCTCCAACTTTGATGTTTTCAGAAATATCAAGTTAGTGCTCCTTTTCTGGAAAAAGATGTAGACAGATATGTTCCTCGTTTTGAAAAAATTGCGAAAAATTTTAAATGGCCAAGGGAGCATTCCACTCTGTTATTGCTATCTGTACTTACTGGTAGAGCTAGTGATATTTATTTTTCACTGTCACCAGAGCATTATGCTGACTATGATGTGGTTAAAGACTGTATCTTGAAGGGTTATGAGTTAGTTCCCCAGGCTTATCGGCAAAAATTCAGGAATTCTAGAAAATCAACAGACCAGACTTATTATGTCGAATTGGAATCGAAAAAAAGCACAGCAATTTTATATGTGGTGCTCTTCTAGAAAGGCCAAGAAAGACTACGAATTTAAAGTCTCAGAAAACTCAAGTTAGTTGAAGAGTTTATAAACTGTGTCCATAGTGATATTAAGACTTATCTTGTCGATTGAAACTTTGGTAAATGCTGCTCATGCCGCTGATGAATATTCCTTAACTCATAAGGTTTCTTTTGTAGGAAAGTCTTTCGCTCAGCAGTCATCTGGTAATAATGTGTTTCAACCTAACTCCTTCTAAAACTTAGTCTG
This sequence comes from Potamilus streckersoni, assembly GCA_016746295.1. Lineage (NCBI taxonomy): Eukaryota > Metazoa > Mollusca > Bivalvia > Unionida > Unionidae > Potamilus > Potamilus streckersoni. The sequence goes on from JAEAOA010001358.1 coordinate 5,445,138, forward strand.
GCACAACTTTTAAAAATCAGGCTTCTGATAAGCATGATTCGAAATCCTTGTCTCTTCCTACGTGTACCTATTACAAGAAGAAATGACACATTGAAGATTGAAATATAAGCATCAGAATCAAGACAGACCTATCCCAAATGCTCTTATTTCTAAGAGATCATGGTCACGGCCATATATTTAAAGCATTACATTTGTTGGGTCTAAACAAACCCAGTCTGACTTTATTATGGAGAATTATGAACCATTCATGTCGAAAGATTCTATATCACTCTTGGGCGATTAGGTCAATCTTATCCATGTTAAAATTTTAAGGGATTTAGGAGTTTCTCAGAGTCTTTTATTATCAGGTTCTTTGCCTTTTTTCTGATAAGTCTGCTTCTAATTAAAGTGTACTCATTTAGGGAATAGAGTGCGGCTTTGTTAATGTTCCTCTCCATTGTATAAATTTGTCATTAGAATTGGTTTCAGGACATATGACAGTCGGAATATTGTTTTCTTTACCCGTTGAGGGCATTCATTTATTACTAGGCAACGACCTATTTGGAGACAAGGTTGTAGTTAATCAACTTGTAACTGACAAATCTTCTATGGATCAGAAAGTTGATCCAATTTATAAGGAATTTCCTGATTTGCACAGTGCTTGTGCATATCTAGAGCTATGGCAAAGAAAGTTCTTAACAATGATTTTGATAAGGAAAATATTCATTTGGTTGACACCTGTATGGGTCAGGATTTTGATGAAGTCACTTACACTTCTTGTTTGGATTAATCAAAGGATATTAACCACACTGATCCTCTTTTAACCAAAAGATTCTCTTTTTACAATCACTTGCTGTCTAACGGAAAAAAAAGATCCTGAGATCTCCTATTTGTTTCAGAGGGTCATTAGTGAAATTGGAGCCACTGAAGTATCTGTCTGTTATTTCATTCAAAATGGAATTCTTATGAGCAAATGGGGACCTCCAGAGGTACCTGCTGGTGACAAGTAGTCCGAGAACTATCAAATTGTAGTTTTAAAATCGTACATACAGGAACTACTTAATCTTACCCATAAATATCCTCTAGCTGATCATTTCAAGATTAATAAGACTTATCACAAGATCTCAACTCACTTTTATTGGCCAAAAATCAAAAGAGACTTTTGTAAATACTCTTGTCATACTTGTCAGATGGTAGGAAAACCCAATCAGAAGGTACCTAATGTTCATCTACAATTTATTCTTGCATTTGCCGAACCGTTTAGGACAATAATAGTAGATTTTGTTGGTCCTTTACCTAAGACCAAATCAGGCAACCAATACTTGCTGACCATGATGTGTGTGTGTCAACAAAATTCCCAAAGGCAATTCCTTTGAGGAATATTAAAATTTTCTGACTATTACCCTGAAAGCCAACAGGACTTTAGAAAGATTTCATTAGACTTTGAAAAATATGATTCGATCATATTGCTTTGATACGGGTAAAGATTGGAATGAAGGCATTCATTAAGTTTTGTTTTTGCTGTTAGCGAATCAATTCAAGAATCTTTAGGATTCAGTCTCTTTGAACTAGGTTTCGGACACACTGTATGTGGACCATTGAAGATGTTGAAACAGAAACTTATATATCATGAAGATACTGAACTTAATCTTCTCGATTATGCTTCCAATTTTAAGTTTTCATAGGCTTGTGATGTTGCAAGAGTGAATCTGCACTCTACTCAGTCACAAAATGAAATTAAGGTATGATAAAAGCAAAGGATAGGAGTTTTCATCCTGGTGATAGAATTCTGGCTCTCTTGTCCATTCCACAAAATCCTCTTCAGGACAAGTACTTTGGTCCGTACTTAGTTGAAAAGAAAGTAAATAATATGAATTACATCATAAATGCTCATGGGGGTCGAAAACAAAACCAACTTTGCCTCATTAAGACGTAAATGGATTATATTGAGAGAGCCAGGTAAATTATGCGATTAATTTAGTTATACATGTCTAACTCAGGATTTAAGTGAAGGAATTCAATCGGACTATATTGATTTTGGAGTGATAAATCATTGGAATTCAAACATTATGAACAATCTGGACCAGAAAATTTTACATTTGTAAGAACAAGAAAGGAATTAAATAAAACAGTTATTATGTGAATATGATCACTTTTTTTCCATATGTTCCTACGAGAACAAACAAATTATTTTATGACGTTGAAATGATAAACTCCAAACCTGTGCAACAACATTCATATAGGATGAACTCTCTCGAACTAGAATACTTGAAAAAGGAAATCCCGTATTTGCTGCAGAGCCCAGTAAAAGTGATTGGAGTTCACCATGTATACTTGTTTCAAAACCAGATAATACTTTCCGTATGCACACTGATTATAGGAAGGTGAAAAGTGTAACAAAAACAGATTCATTTTCATTACAAAGAATCCAAGACTGCATTGATAAAATTGAAAATGCCAAATATGTCACCAAGTTTGACCTTATGAAAGGATTTTCGCAAATTCCATGGACTGTATGAATACAAAGTGGTGTCGTTTGGGATGAAGGGTTCGCCAAGTACTTTTCAGCGTTTGATGATTATGATTACCTCTGGTCTAGATTGTTGTGATGCTTATATCGATGTTGTCATCATCTACAACGACACATAGAAAGAACATCTAGCAATAATTCGGAAATTCTTTGACAGACTCACTGACGCAAGTTTGACAATCAATTTATCCAAAAGTGATTTCTGCCGTACATGTGTAACATTTCTAGGACATGTTGTTGGACATGGAAAGTTAAACCTATAGATGCTAAGGTCAAGTATATCTCTGAATTCCCTGCGTCTCTCAGTAAAATAAAAAACAACTAATGCGATTTTACGGTATGGCTGGATACTATAGAAAATTTTGTTCCAATTTTTCTAATATTGCTGAACCCTTGACAAATTTATTGAGCAAGAAAAACAAGTTTCTTTGAACTGAAAAATGTCAGGAGGCCTTTGACAAGTTAAAAGCCATACTTAGAAAAGTGCACCAGTTCTTACAGCTCAAAAGTTCAGTCAATAATTTAAACTATCTTTGGATGCAAGTGATGTTGGGGTTGGGGAAGTATTGATTGAAGAAGATAGAAATTGTGTTGATTATCCAGTGTGCTATTTTTCTAAAAAATTAAATAAACACCAAAGAAATTACTCGACAATCGAGAAGGAATGTTTTACTTTAATTTTGGCATTACGATATTTTGAAGTTGACCTAAGTTCAGCTCCTTCTTCTATTGTTGTGTTTAGTGATCACAACCCCCTAACTTTCATCGACAAAATGAAAACAAAAATCAAACATTATTAAGGTGAAGTTTGTTGTTACAGGAATATAATCTTGACATCAGGCTCATCAAGACAATTTAATAGAAGATGCACTTTCTCGTGTATGTAAGTATTATCTCATATACACTTTCTCTTATTCATAATAGTTCTTATGGATTTTTTTTACCATATGCATAAGTTAGACATGGTAAAAAGAAAGCTTAATTATATAAATCTTTCTTTTTCTTTATGGAGGAAGTTATACGTATATGTAGTTTAATATACTTGTGTGTTAGTTTCAATTTATTTTATTTTATTTTTATTTCATTACATGTTATTGTAATGATAACTTGATTCACTGGATTTTACTTTTTGTCGTAAAGTTCAGTTCAGTTCTGTTTTGACCTGGTAAATAACCAATATTGCTACATGGTATTTTTAGCTGACCTAGTTCCTGACCTTGATTCAGAACTGGTAATCAACTTTATTTCTTTCCAGTATTGAAAATCATTGGTCGTAATCAAGGTCAAACTTATCTTTTGTGTCAGTTCTATGTAAAAGAACTTAATTCATTTTTATTCAATCTTATGGATTCGTTCAGTAGAATGAAATTCTTCCTTGGCGGACGAGATAAGTGACATATGATGTTGCTACGACTCTTGAAAGTAAGTGATCATGTGACCCTATCACGTTTTCCGTTCTGCATTTTAAGTGGAGTTAAAGTTATGTATCATAGTATTTTTCTAGGCAGTCGTAATTCATACCTTCGGGCTCAAAGCTATTATTTATTTTGTTGTTGCTAGTTTGAATTGAGCTTTTATTTAAAATAATGTATTTTCCCTGGAGACTTTATCATGTGCTCATTAAACATTCTTGGGCAAAGACATTTACTGAAAATTTTTCGGAATCCTAAAGTCAGAATATTATTCTTGATTCATAAAATTCAACAAGGAATTGTTGACTGGACAATACAAAACATGTTATAGAGGAAGTCAACGCCTTCCATTTTTGAACTTCATCTGGATTCGAACTTTGATTCAGTTAGAACATTTTACTGATAGGACTTATATTTTTAATTATTGGATTAAATTTTTGGATTTGATTCATAAACTTTAAGTCCTTTTTAATATTTTTACCTTTTTTCTAGGGAAATAAATAATTTTGTTAAATTTTACAAAGCTTGTTATCTTCACTCTTTTTTGTTGCTTTTACGAGCCTAGACACATCACAACCCAGACTTTGTAAAAGAAAGTTTACTGGGCTATTTATAGGAATACTGTATTATTCCATTATGTGGAGAAAGATTCATCAAAATGATGTGTATGATTATGAAGCTCAAATCATTCAACAAGCAGTGTGTATGTATGTGTGTGTGTGTGTGTGTGTGTGTGTGTGTGTGTGTGTGTTTCATGTTAAATATCATATAACTTAATTTAAACGAATCTTTTTTAATTATCTCCAAGTTAATACAAGCGATTATGTCCGACCATGATAGCAGAGGACACTGTTTTGCTGATACCCTCCACACTTCAGGATATCCATAAATCAATCCTGAAACTGTCTTAATATAAAAGTGCATACGTTTAAAAAAAAAAAACAAAAAAAAAAACAAAAAAAAAAAACCAGTCATGAAGTTTTATACATTTTTGTTATAATCATAAATGGATGATATGGACGGATTTTGAGGTCATTACAGCAATTTTTATATTTTTTTCCTACTCATTTTATTAACTTCTTGGAATTCGACATTTTTAAATCCTTCTTGTGGGTGGGTGGTGGTGGTTCATTCCAGGGTTTTCCTGATTTCTTCCTCTGTAATTAATACTGGCCGCCATGTATAGCGGTATCTTGTGCTGAAAAATAACAAGGACATTTACTTTGTCAACAACACTCATCACTGATTCACGCTATACCTTATCTCCCACAATGAAAATACAGTTATTGCTGTGCTGCCAATGCAATAAATAAATAAATAAATAAATAAATAAATAAATAATACGTCTCATGCATAAGGTAAACACTTCCATTTCTGTTGTTGTGTGCTACACATGGGCCACAGTAATACGGGCCGAATGGGTGGGCGGGATACTGACACCCCCTTCACCTCTAAAAATGTTTTGGCTTACATCCTAAAACCTATATTAGCTGACCACTACATATTTGTCCCCCCCCAAAAAAAAATTCTGGCAGCAGATGCGTTTATAGAATCTTATTGCCACTGTATGTCTCCATCCGTCTATCTGTCGGTCTACACTTTACTAATTGTAGCCATTACATTACAGTTACACATATATAAGACTGACAGGATTTCCGCTTTGTATTTTGTAGCGTATGCACGGTTAGCGGCTAATAAATTAATTTGGGGTGGGGGTGTTACTTTTTCATTTCGATCCGGGTTACTCTGTTTTCATTATTATTTTGTTTACCCTAAGATTTTGTTGCCATCTTATATAATAAATATGGTGAACTGTCTTAGTTTCTGTCTGTTTATTAATCCGAGCAAGACAGTTGCTTTACGTTTTTTGACAATAGCTGAGCTCCCTGCCTTCCCTTGACAATGAACTGGTCCGACCATTACATGCGCTGTTGGAAAGTATTTAGCTATATTATCGTCATTCAGGTGGAACTAACTTTTTTGATGCGTGACTCTTGAAAGTCTTGTAGTGACTAACAGCCAACACCTCTTAAGTGCTACCAGCTAGGAAACCATTTAAGTCTTATCAACGATAAGTCACCCAGCAAACCTGGATTATAATTACCTATGGTACATACACGTGGGTGGACTCTTACACTTCGCAGGTATTGGACCACATATACAGTGACACTAGCCACTGCACGGTCAAGATTTGTTTTTTTTACGCCCTCCCGATTCCGTTCGCATTTGAAAGGATAGCTATCAGCGAGATATACATTCCCATTGATTGATTTGGCACGCTCAGTTTACAGCAGGGAATACAATACAGGTAAATTAGTTACACTGACATTCAGACCTAGGCATCTGAGTTTTGCCTCTTTTTAGTAACGTAAATACAGTGCAGGTTGTTACACATTTGTTTTGCTTTAAAATGTAAAGGTTGAGTTAATAATCTAGTACCAGTCATATTGTGAAAATAATAATGAATAACGAAGATTTAATGAACATTTCCTGAGAGGAAAAAAGACAAATAAAAACCAATATTACTGTTTGGATGGTCGCTGTGATTTATGTAGTTTCTTACTGCAATTCGTGGGAATATTGAAATTGAAAGTACAATAGAGGTTAATTTTTGTAGCAGCTGTTTTTCTTATCGCTGCGTATACCGTCAATTTTAGACGAACGACAAACAACACGCTATGGAGTTACACTCAGACTGACAACTGACATTGTGTAGACTACGATAGTCGGAAGAAAAGTGTTGTTTCTTATCACTGCAATTTTCATTCATTTGATTCTTTCCATTATTTTCACTAGGGTTTGACGTTAATATTTAGTATAATATTTAGTGTCATAATTAATTATTTCGTATTTTTTTTTTTTACAATCATTTGATATTTAGTGTCACTTTTAGATATGTTATTCAGGTTACTCCAGTTTGTTGAGATAAACGCAGTTTTCCACAAGGTTTTTTTTAGAAAGAAATGCATCACAACTTAATCATTTGATTTCATTGTGAGTAATGGAAATCTAAATGTGTGGGTTTTGTTTTTTAAATACAGAGCTCAAAGAAATTATTTTTTTTTGCCATGGCTTGTGTCTTTAAGGAAATCACAAGCCCAGACTAAAATTACACAGGCTTTAGCTTCAGTTTCCATATGACCAAAAATTGCCCATCTTTTCAGTATTATTTGTTACATAACATTGAAATTGCAGTACTTTGAATATGAAAAGATAAAAAAAAAAAAACAAAATCGTATTAAATTGACTTGTGTTTATTTAGATTTCAACATATTTCATGTAAGGCAATGTTTTCCTCCAGGTCCTGGTCTGCCATTGTCTAATTGCTCTGTCAATGTCCTCTTTACACAGCGGATCCATAGCATTTTAGTTTATTAACATCTGATTGGCCAATTTTCAATCAAAGTCTCAAAAGCTATCATGACCATATTTCAGCCTTTATTCATTACAAAAAGTATCCCTCATATGGTGTAAAGTTTAAACTCTCCATATTAGAACAATAAAGAAATTGACTGCTCTGGTGGCCTAAGTGGTTAGAGCATCCACCTTGGATGTGGGAGGTCACAGGTTTGAACTATGGCCAAGTCATACCAAAGACTTACAAATATGGTACTAGCAGCTGCTTCCCTTGGCACTCAGCATTAAGAGGGTTTTGGTTGGGAATGGTCAGCCTGGTGTCAAGATAATGTGACTGGGTGGGATATAATGCTATATGTCTGCAGTATGATACCTCAGGGCAGGACATCACTATAAACTGCCACACTGCAGACATCATTGTGATATGACTGGAAAATTGTTAAAGCTACATTAAAAATTCAAATCACACACACACACACACACACACACACACACAGAGTTAAGTTTGTTGTGTATACATGTCTGCCTTAATCCCATTACATGATCAAGCATCCTTGTATCAGTTGCAGAGATTTGCTGGAACAGTTCCTAAGTACACAACAGGCTGGTTCTCAACTTCACATAGAAATCCAATATGGTATTTTGTCCTACCTCCAGTAGAATCACATGCAGGTTAAAACCAAGTGAGACTAATTTTAGGTGACCAAGGCTGTTTTATATTTATGGAGTAGCCATATGTCTGTTATGGATTTTGTATCATCTGCCTTGCATAGAATGTTATCCATTTGTCACCAATTGCTTGTTACCACTCTGGAGTCCTATCTCTGATCTGATTTCCTGTAGATATGGAATATGGGTTTATATCATCAAAATCTGGAATCAGTTGTATAAGGTGTGAGAGCTATGTATACAAATTACATGACTCTACATCTGATTGGTTAACCTTATCACAACTCTGAGGACGCATTTCTTATTTTATTTTGACAAAACTTGCACTATATTTAGATCTCATCAGACTTAAGTTATGAGCAAGATCCATGCATATTACTTTTGTGATATTATTGGTATCAGAGCATGGTATTACTCTCAAATGCATATTTCTGATCCAATTATATTCAGAATTGGAATTAATTAAGTGATGAAGATTTTGAATGATTTCAGTAAGGATCATAATCCAGTTATTAATGAGGAGAATTTGCACTGGATTAGCTGAAATTGTTACCATTCTGATTGCTGTATTTCTAATTTGATTGTAATTAAACATGATAAAAATATGTAGACATCAATCATCAGGATCTCATATGAATGACAGCTCTGAGAAAGTTCACTACATGCCAGTGAAAAAATAATAGTTATCCAATTCAATCTTTGTTACAGGTATTGTTCTATCAGATTACCCAAAAAGTTTTTTCGATTTTGTTTGGCTTTTTATGTATGGCATAGCAGCTGCAGCACAAGTATGTTATTCTGAGGCAGTTAAAATCAAGCGCTTTGCTGGAAGACACATTATTGTCACTGAACCTGGTTTATTCATTGAAAAGATTTGAACATGCACCTATTAGTGGAGTCCAGCAAACCACTAAGCTATGGTCACATCCTCCTGCATAACTTGCTTCTTTGACTGCATGCAGAAGAGTGCATCTGTACTATTGTGCCTGAATAGGGTAATGAACATACAGTATATAGATAGAGTTTATGTGATTCACAATCTAAGCTACCTATGACAGAGAAAGAGAAAAAATAATATGATAAAGAAGCATTAGTACCATTCTAGACAGTCCTATAATCTTAAATGAATAACTTCTGGTGGCACTGAAACCCAATTGATTTGCAGCTTTTTAACTCTAAATCATATCTTGTCACTTGAGGTGCTTCATTAGGTTAATGCAAGCCTTCTTTTGCTTGCAATCTTGACAACTTTAATGAACAACCACTTGGACCAAAAAATGGTTGAACCACAGTTCTTCATGTGTTTGAGTGCTGCTGTATGTGAAATTCTATCATGAGGCTTCAAATGCTGACTGTGCTTTCGAGATTCAAATTGACACTGGTATGTGATGGCAGATCAGTGTAAATGTTGCTTGTTGTGCTGATTACTCCTAACAAATTGTAATAAATCCATCTGCTGGCAGTGATGTAGTGGCAGATCTGGACTTATGAAGTTTGCAGTTGGATCAGACTTGAGCGTGAGCATAGACAGTAAGCATGAGTAATCACTTCAGCTAAAGAAGTTCATTTGATTATTTTTCCACTTTCTTAAATGTGATCTCTGAATATATTTGATTATCAGTACAATATAGCAGACTCTTGTCAGAAAGGGTGAAAAGAGATTTCCTGTTTTGATGCATTCATTTTGCATACTAAGTAGGACTGATTTGTTAGGTTATGATGTTTCGATTCTTTAAGGCAACTATTTACATTTTCTTGTTCACGGTATTTAAACCTTATGTGCCATTTTATTCTCAAATTACAGAGTTAAGGGAATACATATATCTTTTTTCAAAAGGTGTCTTGGTCATGTTTTCAAAATGCAATTGTAGCAAAATTCTAAATTATTTTAATTATTTAATTAATTATTTAACATGACACTAATAGAACAGAAATTTTAAAATAATGTAGAAGAATATAAAAGATCATTTATTGACTTGTTAAAGACGTACCATAAAACAACTAACTAGGGCTTTACACATTTTATAAAAGTCAGTTTATTAAGGGCAAGCTGACCAGAAAATTTAAGTTGCCCTTGGAGAGATTTGAGCTTGCCCTAAAATATGAAAAAAATATCCCAATTAAAGTTTTAAAAAACCATAGTTAAATATATTATAATGTTTTCAAAAATTACATTATAATTATTTAACAAATACATGTACATTCTGTTCTTTTCATCATACTGTTTTTGTTTGTCCCACCAAACAATATGTTAGTAGTTATATGTAAAGTTATCAAATATGTTTGCTAATAATTCCTGTAGAGATATTTAGATAAAGAAATGGTTAGACTAAATATATAGTTAGAAGAGTAAAGACGTGTACATTTTGAAAAGATAGTTAAGAATAGATAAGGGGTTCGGATATAGCTAAACTTTTAAGAAAAGTGATTTTAGATAAAAGACCAGTTCTACTGAATGTACTACAGACATGAATGGAACACTATTAATTTAATTTAAATCATGTTTCAATATATAATGACATTTTTCTTGATCTAAGTTTCTAAAAAAAGTTCAATTGATCATGCAGATTTTAGTGTCATTTGCAGTAAGAAAACTAGATTTAAAAGAGTCCTTTGCTGAAATGTTCATGATGGCTTTGAATTCATTCTTTGCCTTTTGTCTGGTGAGTGTTGACTCAAATGTCTGCTTTGCTTCTGTATTATTCAATTTTATCTGACATTGACAACATACATCTTAGACATGCTGACTTTTTGAAATGATTTGAGAACACTTATTTTGATCCATTTAATTTTTTCAACCAAATATATGTCTCCAGTTATAAACTGCAAAGAACAGATGATAAACACCACTAGTGGGTGCTATACTTTCAGTTGGCTTATCATTAGACAGGTGCCTTTTATTTTCAAATACACTGTTCAAAGAAATCTCACCAGTTATAATAATAACCATTATCTCCTAGTCACCTTGAAAACAGCAACATACATCAAAACAACCTTTGATAGGCCAGTTGTTCTGAGTCAGTAACCATGACAACTTTGGACCTCACATTAAGTTCTCATGGTCAAGTTTGCAGTGAAAGTGCATTAAAGACATGCTAATATTATGATTAAAAATATAACTAATAACTTAAAATATACACAGTTATTTCCTATTTGTCAAAACATACTTGGAGTAGTACATTCATTTTAATATGTCTGTACTAGAAATTGCCAAGAATAACCTTGACATTGACTACAAGGAAATGAAATACTGTCAGTATATTGTGTAAAATTAAGAATTGAAAGAAACTATAGGTGGTTTTGTATTTTGTGAATGAAGAATGCAGTATGTATAGTAAAAGGTACAGGTGTATATAAAACTTCCTAAAGATAAATCATTATGAACTGAACATTACCTCTTTTTTTTTCCTTGCAAAGATGAGCTTGCAAGAACTGAATTTGAGCTTGTTCCCAGAGTTGGGCAAGTGGATTTGTAAAGCCTTGAATTAACAGTCATTTTGAAATTACAAGTAAAAATCGGGGACTGACTTTTAGCACCAGAGTCACAAAGACTGAATCAAGGTTAGATTTCTGAGCTATGCAATGGGAAATTAGAAAAATGTCTTTTAAGTAGTTAATATGTACTTAATTGATACTTGGTTGTTTAGCCAAGGCTGTCAATTTGTCTCTAAATAATTTTTTCTTCATTTTAGATTTCTGTATTGGTAAGGTAGCCATGAATCAGTATTATTGATCATTCAGTATGAGCATGCACCATACTCAATCAATTAAAATCAGATGTCTGCTGTCCAACATGAAGATCTGATGATTACCAGTTAAGGATCATGTTCTGATGACCTTTGAATTATCCAATGGAAATGCAGCTTTCAAAAATATGAAAGTGAATCAGATTGTTTGGTACACATTCCTACTCTTATCCTGTAACGAGGGTTGAAAATTCACTCACCACAGCATGAAATGGTGAGAAAACATTTCCCATTGTTGAGTGAATTTTCCATTGTTAACCCAAATTGGGTGAATGCAGATTCAGGGTTGACCAGGAGGAGGTTTAGTTTCATGATAGCACAGTATATGTTTACAAATTATGTCTTCCATTTAAACAATAAATAGCGAGCTAGTTTTTCAGCAGGTTTTGTTTTTCTGAAAGAGATTGTATCATTATTAGCTTAGCATTCAAGTCAGCTTGCAGTTATCTTTGTACATGGGAGTAAATTTTGTAGGTGCTGTCTGGCACAAGAGCCACTGACTAATTGGTGAAAAAAAAACTTGCCTAGCATATTATATATTTTGGCATTAATGATAATGCTAACTGATTTTTATATGTCTGATCTGTTCATGAATACTGAAAGTGAAAATCAAGAAAATGTCCTAATGCATATAAATTCTAAACGTCTGCATTGGCATGTTTGTGCATTATGTGCAGAATGCATTTTTGTCCTCATGGTTTAAATTTTTAACAGTTTAGTAATGCACTAAACATTTTATAACTTTTACATTCACAGAATGGCACTTTAAGGAAATTTGTTTTTAAAAGGTGAGTTTCATCTCATAATAATATAGAAGAATAAGTTTGATTCTCGCTTGGGGAGAAACAGTGCATGGTTTCTATTATGAGAGACCTTGCCATTGTTACGGACTTTCACTTTGTAGATCTGATCACCTATATGTCTTGTGGGCTCTAAATAAATCCCCTTTAGGTCTGTTGGGTGAAGCTTCCTTTAAGGGCCTTATCCTTTAGGCTGCTTTGTACATCCATGGGACAAACAGACAAGCATCATGCTGGATCAGTAGAACAAGGCTGTCTAAGGTTCAAAGGAAATTTTGAATCTCCTTTGCCAACCAGATTTTAGCAAAAAGACAATTTCCCCTGGTTGCTCCACTATCATTTGAGATTCTCTAAAGTCTCAGTTTTACCAGTTTTTAGAGATGATCAACACAGGCATTTATGTTCATTTAGGGATTTTTTTTTGTTGGCCTCTAAAGAGAGAAAAAACAGTGGGAAGTGTCTTCTTCCTTATGAAAGGTTCAACTGATATTTCAGTATTCACCATTTTAAGGTCGAAGTACAATAACTATCAAGAGAGATTTTAAATTCTTTACATATAGGGACCCTTCTTTCATGAAATTTAATGACCATAAGGTTTGAGCCATTGCTGCTTCATGGGCCTATATAACTCATTCATCTCTGGAGGATGCAATGGAAGCTACATTATTTCTTTCTCAAACTGCCTTCTCATCCTGCCTTTGATAGCTCTCCTATTCTACAAATGGTGGCTTAGTGGTTATTGCATCTGCCTTTGATGTGGAAGGTTGCAGGTTCAAACCTTGGTTGAGTCATGCCAAAAACTTGTACAAATTGTACTAGCATCTGCCTCGCTTGGTGCTCAGCATTAAGAGGATAGTGTTAGGACTGGTTGTTGTCAGGATAATGTGACTGGGTGGGATATGATGCTACAGGTCTGCAGCATGATGTGCCAGTGTTAGACATCATTATAACCAGGTTTCTCAAACTCAAACAACCCTGAGGAAAGAATGAGGGCATTTTTGATGACCCAAAGGGCCACACCATCTTTGTTATCTCTCATGGTACCTTATGATGCAAATTATTTGGTGGGCCACTGGATATGGCTTGGTGGAATTCGTATGGTCATGGGCCAATTGCTTGAGACCCCTGCTGTAAACTGTCACACAGTCTGTATACATCATTGCATTATGACAAAAATTGTGGAAGCTATGTTTAAAATTAAAACACACACACACACACACACACACAAATTCAACTATGCTGATATTAAAAATACAGTTTCATTTAAGGGCTAAAAAGCTAAATTTTTTTAATGATGTAATACTTACCTGTTGCTATTGCCAGATTTCTTCATGTCATCCCACCCTCTATGTCCAACTTATTTAGGTTGATTTGGAAAGTACCCATTGGCAAGTTTTCTGTAGGTTGGATCAGGGTTGAGATAGATTTCCTCAATTTTCTGGTTCATCGTAATGGAAAGACAAATTCTTGTCATTTGGTCTGGGAATTTTCAGTATCACAAATTATAATTGCCACAGATTTCCAGTCCTGGCATGCAAGTGGATTAAACATGTTTAATCAGAATAATTTAGTATTTTAGTGATAGTAAGAAATTTAATTATTTAAGCATGGAACTCCTAGTTAACAAGTACAGTACAGTTCTGAGAATGTTAGCATTAACCTTAATGTAACTTTAACTACAATTTTGCAATACCTACTTAATACATGTATTGGGGAAACAACATGCTGCCTAAAGCAGACAGCTAACAAAATGGCTTCTCCAATTTGCTTGAAAATAAACTAATGCAAAGTACACTATACTTGAGCTATTATTAAAAAGAAGAAAAAAATAATTTTCCAAGGAAATGCAATATTTACTCTTAAAGTACAAAAATGAATTACATGTATAAAATATAAAAGGAAACTGTAAAGTTATGGTCTGGCTGTTTTTATTATTTCCAATTTACAAGTCCAGGCAGTGAAAATGACCAGGCAGAGCAGCATAATAAAAATTAAAGACCTTAAGAATTATTGTAAGAACCTAAGGTAAAGCATACAAGCAAAGATTATCAATGAGGAGAATCTAGGAAAAACCTTTTGCTTTCAAATAAAACCTTTGTTTCCAAATTAAAAAAAAATCAGATTCATGCAAGTGCTTGCACTCTTAATGAATGATAAACATTTATAAGAAGGAGAGCAGACTAGTCTCAGGTTGTAATTTATTGCATTTAGTATTTGAAGGGTCACTGAAAACAGTTCCGGAAAAGAACCTTTCACTCAGTTGAGTTTATGTTGCTAATTTTTTTTATATGCAAAGAAGCTCAGAGTAAGAGCTGGGTGAGTGAAAATTTTAGTATTTGCCTAACAGTAGGGCAAGTGGATATTTAGAGATTTTGTAAACCCTCTCCTTGTCTTGGTCACTATTTGTTCCAATAATTCCTAATCTTATCTCGGATGTGAAAGAGACATCTTGGTGACTAAGGCCTCAGGGAGATCTGAAAAGTGATACAGTGTATATGACTATGACTGTCAGTGCATTTGTGATTGTTGTTGACCAATAGAGTAAACTAACTTATGAACTTGTGAATAGTTTTGGTTATTTTATTATGGCCATGATTCATACTAATTCATACTTCCATACTGTCATGTGGAAATAGTTTGGGAAAGGAGAAAACAGTCTGAATGGCTGAAGCTGTTTTCTCAGGATATTACATCAAACATGTGACATATTTGTAAAACATGGTTTTCATTTTATGAAGAGTCCATGGGAATATTCTGTTGTTTATCCATCTGTCCTTTAGCACAAGTTTGTTATCATTACTCCTAATGGGATTATCATGAAACTTTCCAGATGTTCATCCCAACAGCTATCTGGATGTAGATAAAAATGGTGTTGCTCAGAAATTCAGTATGGCCACTGCAGCAGCCATTTGGAACTTATATTGCTACTCATCGTTAATAGATGGTCCTTGTTATCTTTATTCATGTATGTTTAATTTGTCCTAAATGAAAATGATGCTGAGCTGACATTCATTATGACCACCATGATTGTCATCTTGATATTTATTTCAAGATTCCTCTTGGATTATGATATTGACATGGGTTTTCACCAGTAACCTTTGTATTATAGTCCTAAATACAGACTGACATTCAGTATGGTCACCTTGGTAGCCATTTTGAAAATTGTTATTGTTTCTTTCCCCAGATGGATGGTCAAATCAGCATGATTTTCTCACCAAAAGATTTCATTATTTTGTCCAGTTGTTGTTAGATAAAACTGGTGCTGCTTTAAATGTGGCTACAATGGCAACCATCTTGAAAAATATTTTATGACAAATTCAATCTAAATGGAACATTGTTTGAACATGAGAGTTTAAATGAAAGGCTTTTTATGATTTCTGGAAGGTCCTAAATGAAAATGATGCAGACAAGACATTCAGCATGCATGGTCACCATCGCTAGCCAACTTGAAATGTTTGTTATTGCTGCCCAAATAGAAAGTCACATTGACATGGCACTTCATTCAGAAGACTTTCTATGGTGTGAAATTGAAGATGCTGTCAATCTGGCCTCCAGTATGGAAACATGGCAGTCATCATGGAAACTATTGTTATTGCTACACTTTCTGAAAAAATAGTTTTTGTCAAAAGACTTCTTATCTAGCTGGTCCTAAAAGAACTTGGTGTTGATAATGCAGTAAGTCTTTTATTCCAGCCATTGAGTTAGACTATTTCTTTTTTTAATGCTTCTTGCTATTTAAAATTTGTCACATTTTCTTCTCACCCATTTACATCAGTTCCTTTTAACTCTATGAACCACTTACTTATTAATGACTTTTTCTATCCAAGCTGGATAATGGGTTTGAATCCAATCCAGATCAACTGCTTTGTTATTTTATCCCTGGGTTAGGAATCTTACACTTATGGCCTCAGCACTAAAGTCTTTCATTTGCTGATATGCTACCAATCGGTCAGTCAGTTTCTTCAACAACTAGAATATATGTATGCATGTACATGTGTGTTGAATGGTATATCTGTAAAGTTCTAGCTGTCACTTAAAAAATAAAGAATTCCAAAATAGTACTGTATGATGCAGTGTTACAAGTTGTTAACACTCTTTTAAAGATAATATAAAGCAAAAAATAATGGAACAATCTATGTTTTAAAGGTCATGAAAAAAAGGTCAAACAAGTAGGAAGCCATACTCTGTTTCTGTCATGTTCTGGTTGCACAATAAACATAACTTTTCTGGATGTCTAATTTAGGTATATACTTCTGCAGCAAGAATTTGATTATGTGATACTATTCTAAACCACTATGAGACCACTATGAGCTATTCTAAATTTATCATTTGTAATTGCAAATAGGTATGGTTACATAATAAGACATTTTACAAAAAGTAAAATCCTCCATTAGGGAAAAAAATATTTAAAAAATCCTCCATTAGTGTTTTGACTGGTCCAGGTAATTTTTGTTCATTTTGATGATGTGGCTGTATATCTTCCTTTTTCAAAGATCATTTGTTTGACCATATTAATATTCACTTGTAAAGAGAACCACCCCTATGAAATGATAATGAATAATTCATGAACTGTTCTTAACAGATTCATGAACCATCCATGAAAGTTCATCAAAAGATTCATGAGTTATGACTGTGCATGAACTGAAAATGGTCAATTCATGAAATAATGAATTCAATTCACAATTCTTGAACATTTCATGAAATATTTAAATTTAACTAAATTCATGAACAGTTCATAAAAGTTCACAAACTGGGTCTTCATCATTCATGAACTATGATGAACAAATTTTCTCATGAATTATTCATTTGATTACATCAACAGTTCCTAGAGAAATATTTGATTATCTGAAATTCTCAAATACCTATAGTAACATTTCATCCCAACTCATAAAATAGCCTTAGATGTCGGTGTTGTTGTTGTTATAGGGTTTAACACCATTTTTCGGCACAAGACAAGCTATACATGGTGGCCAGTATTAATGGTGGAGGAAGAACCCTGGAAAGCCCCAGGAAGAACCATGACCCACGAAAAGCTTCTGGAAGGCTTTCTCACTTACCCATTTCCACAAGAGGGGAAATGGCAGTGATCTGTAACGGTCATCGATTAAGACCACTTGGCCACTCAGGGACCCTGATGTGGGTTTTTTAAAACAATATAAAATGTAACATATTATCTTAAAAATAACTGTAATTTCAGATAAAATTTTAATATGCAACAAAGAACATGTAAACTGACAAGTGATATTATTTTTATTTACTCATAGTAACACTTTTTGTATGTTCTCTAATTTTTCTTAGAAAATTTAAAGAGATATTGAAGCAGTTAGGATCAATCTGCTGTTGAAGCATATTTAACTGTCATCATAAGGGCCAATAATTTAATCAAATCCTGGCCATTGTCACTACTAATTGTCTAAATCTGCAACTTAGTTAATTAAGATAACCTCTGATTAACAGTAATTTCAGCTTTTAGCACATTATTTTTTGTACCCCACTTAATTTACTTTAATAATTATGATATTTTGTCACTAGTTGTATTTTAACTGACTTGCCATAGCTATAGTCATAGGGTGAGATGTTTCAATCATTAAAATATGACAAACTGTATATATATATATATATATATATATATATATATATATATATATATATATATATATATATATATATATATATAATTACAGATATGGTTATTAGATGCTGTCAAAAATTGAGGCCATTTTCTATTAATAAAACATGAGACTTGTATGGCATTAGGCCCTAATGTAACTAATGCATCCACTGACACTACACATGCTGCATATAGCTGCTTCCAGTTTCATCACATTGTTATTTGCACCTGTATTGAGTACAATTTTACACATTAACTAGTTTTTTTGTTTTTGTTTTAATTTACTAAATTGTATCAGGTCATAGAAATACTGATGTCATGAAACAGAAAACGATACAGAACATCAAAATTCCTATCATAGATTCAGTACTGCATCTGGTATTGAGATTGAAAAAGGAAGGAGGGTATGATAATGTTTAGTGATTTTCAAAAATAAGAAGAGCAAGTTTAAATTGGGACTGAAAAAAGTCATGTATCATTAGCTTGATGAAAAAGTCCTATAAAATATTCATACAACTTCCACAGAAATAATCAAGCATGACCAAGAAAAAGATACTGTAATTTTGATGATCCAGGCTGGGTGCACTTTTACACCTAATTTTGCTCTCGCCAAATTATTTCTTTTATATTCTTCATAGTTGCTTCTCTACACTTCTACTTACTTAAAAGAAAAGATATTGAAATTATTTTCATCTGTCCATTCCACAGTATTCCATGTTTTTTGTTTGAGGTTTTTACTTGTTGCATAACTCTTTGCCTGCTCTTTTGTTTGTAGGGAAAAGAGGCTTAGTTGCTGAAATCTCATGTGTATATTAACCAATCATATCATGTCTTCTTTCACAGCCATCCAATCAGGATAATGATTGTTTATATAGTTTGGTTTTTATGGCAAATTGGCAGCCAGTGACAGAGTCAGTAGAATATGCAGTTTATGACAGTAATGGACTAAAACATTAGAACACTTTTGTAGCATGTACATTTTATTGATGCTGGTCAGAAAATATTTTCCCATATTAATCTAGAACTACTGAGGTTTAAATACATAAATATTGAATAAAGGATCTTTATGAACATCTGTACAGTATCATATAATTTTTATTCAAAAATTATTCACCTTTATTTATATTTCACTAATGTGAGAAGTTTGTATGATGAATTTTCATGAATTTTATGAGTATAATGTTATATAAATTTCAAATACATTTTTAAGAACAATCTTGGTGGTGCATCAAAGTACTTGAATTGTTCATGAACCAAGTTCATGACATTTCAGGATCTTCAAAGACATTATAATAGTTCATAAAAGTTCATCATTATGTTCATGAACTTCATGTATGATACATCAAAGTTCATGAAGTGTTCATAAACTTAGTTGTGAAACTTTCACGAGCATGTTCATGAACTCAAATGATAAACTGAGGATGAATATGTGAAGAACAGCCATGCACATTCATGTGCAAGAAAATAAATTTCATTTCGTTATTGTAAGTTTACACAATTTGAGTTTATTAAAGGAGCATTACAGCATAATATCAAACAGTATAAAAATCAGCAAACACAAAAGGTCAGTGTTGTCCATGTGAAAATACAATTTTCTGCCCCATAAAGTACATGTCAAACATTTGGACTTGCCTCTATAATCAAGGCCCCCTGGCTGTGACCAGAGGTTTGCAGAGCTTGAGGAAACAAAACAGATGTGTCAACCACATTGACTAGGTTATGGCCCAGTGGTTGTGAACATGCTATATATACATTTAATTGGAGGTACACACATTATATATATATATATATATATATATATATATATATATATATATATATATATATATATATATATATATATATATATATATATATATATATATATATATATATATATATATATATATATATATATATATATATATATATAACTGGAATATAAAAGAGAAAGAAGATTAGAACATTTAGAATATTGACAAATTTGCTGGATCAGGCAATACCCATAGCTTCATAGATTGGAAGCATGATTATATGCATTGTCATGTCACTACCTAATTCTATCTTTGGCCAGTATCTCACTGTGGATTAAAATGAATTTGAAATTTTGTGCATGCATGCATCCAGTGTGAAGACTGTACAAGTGGCACTGTCCAGTTTCTTGAAGAACATCTAGAATCGGAGTGCATGGATGTTTGTGTAGTTTTGTACAAATATCTTACCAAACTATATTCTGCATGGAAGGTTTCATGAAACTTACTTTTTGTCTGGATGGTGTTTTATAAATTTACACATTAGAACTAGAGTGTGTTTTTACAGGTTAAAAAAAGTCACAGATTTGTTGCATGTCTCAGCTTGTACAAAAGTAACAAGAAAAGAGTGAAAACCGACAATCTTTGTAAAATTTAACAAATAATTTATTTCACTAAAAAAAAAAACAAGATAAAAATAAGAAAAAGGACTTACGGTATATGAATTAAATCCAAAAAATTAATCCAAGCATTAAAAGTTTAAGTCCTATCAATAAAAAGTCCTAAATGAATCAGAGTTTAAATCCCGATGAAATTCCAAGATGGAAGATTATGACATCTTTGATAACCTTCAAAGTGTTTACATGTCAGCAGTTCCTTGTTGAATGACAAAGAATAATATTCCAGTTTTTGGAATCCAATTATTTCAGTAAAAATGTTTGTCCAAGAATTCATATGTGCACAAGTATTTCAAGGGAAAGAATCAATAATTTACAAAAATAGAACATTTTAACTCAAACTAATCACAACAAGACACCTTTAAGTGTCAGAGATTTAAAGCCCAACTGGCTAGTTCTTTTTTAGAAAATGATTATACAGTAAGTTAAGACACAAAACATACCTGTATGAGGTCACTGGTCACCTTCTCAATGTCAGAGAATGTTTTTTTTTTTTACATGCCAATAGTCACTTACTCTAGTTTTGCCTAAGCTAAAATCAGTAATTTTTTTATAGTTGCCTATGATCATTACCAAAAGTTTCTGAAGAACATTTTGTTATTTAGAAGTTTTTCTTAAAGATTATGGAATTAAATGCTTTCTTCCTTTAAATCATTGCTTGAGATTGTATCATTCCAGGTGTATCAATAGTGAGGTCCTATCACCAAGATCAAGGTCATATTTGAAGTTTAAACGCTTTCTATATTTGGACTGTTAAAAAATTCTAAAGGCATTAAGACATAGGCCATGGACATGTATGACAATTTTCTGGAAGCCTGCACACTATTCAAGGTCCCACTGCCAAATTTAAAAAAAATCATGTGAGAATTTTTCCAGGGACCCACAAATCCTGCCAGTGGCCCTTAGGTCATTTAATTAAACTTGTGTTTAAATCTTAAATTTTGAATGTATCTTTTATATTTTATTGTTATTTTCATCAGGTTTAGCTCATAGATCAACATGATGTGTTTAGCTTGTAGCTATAATATTTAGGAATATAAGATACAATTTTTTATTCATGTATCATTACTTGTTATCATTGATCCAGTTTAAAGATGAATTATTTTTAGTGGATGGATTCAGAAGCTATTTAAAAGGGCTCCAAGTGGCCTAAAGCCTGGCTGTCCATTACGGATCACTGCCATCTCACCTCTGTGTGTCGTGGGTTGAATCTAGGATTCAGCTAATGTGGATATATGAGAAAGCTTGCCAGTAGCTTCTCGTGGGTCGGTGGTTCTTTCCAGTGATTTCCCGGTTTCTTCCTCCACCATTAATACTGGCCGCCATGAATAGCCTATCCTGTGCTTCAAAATGGTGTTAAGCCCAACAACAACAACAACAACAACAACAACAACATCAGAAGCTATTTAAATAATGTGAATAAAAATTTTTTGGATGGTGTGTTGTTTACCACTGTAAAGATTCCATCTGCAAAGTTAAGAAACACTCATCTCTCTGTTACTTAATGTATGTCTTGGATGTAAGTTAAAGCAACCGGCTTTTGTGACCTTCATGACCTTAGCCACAAAGTTATGGTCACATGCCAATATGTATAAATATATCTTTCCAAGTCTTGGTCTAAAAACCCATATTTAGAAAGATGAAACTGAATATGTTTATATTCATGATAATCTGATAGTGCAGTAAAACCTGTCTTGAAAGACCACTGCTATGTGAGACCACCTGTCTTGAGAGACCACACTCTCAGTGAACAAATTTAGTGATTATATAGCATTGTTACCTGTTGTGAGATACTACCTGTCTTGAGAGACCTTAATTTGTTGGCAAAAGATATGGTCTTTCAAGACAGGTTCTACTGTATTTCACATACCACTTTCATGGTTCTATCTCTCAGATGTAAACCTGTTTAATGTTTTGTTTGTCCAGTCTGTAGTACTGAAACTGTAAGAGATATTGGGAAAGAATACATGTACATGATACAGAGATGTATGCCATTTTGTCATTTTTTAAGGTCAAGTACAGAAAACTTGTGATGTCATGTTAAATTATGATATGGCTGCTAATGCATTTTAAAAAAAAATATCTTAAATTGGGCATATTATGTTAACATGTTGACACTCCCTTCTTTTGTGAACATTTGCTTGTGTAACCCTCAACTTTGTGATAGATGGAGAAATCTAAAGAAACTATATCCATGCCATGCATATATCATGACTAGACACTGTCACAATATACAGTATCACTGCTACTATGTTAAATTCAAAGCAAGATGAGGAAAATTGTAATAATGCGACTTTTTAAAATTTTCTTGAAGATAAAATTTAACGTCTAGATATATTTTAATGAGACATCATAATTAGAGGTACCCTAGCCCAAACCTCAAGTCTAATGTCAAAGAAAGCGAAAGTATAAATCAACGTCTGTCCATATACTTGTATAATATTTGATTCAGTTATTTTCATGCAACTTTAACCTGCTGTGTTTCTAGATTTAATGGTGTCTCATGTATTCATGGTCTTATCCTTTGCCCTAAAGGTTAAGGTCAAACACAAGGGAAGTCACTGCTTCCTTGTTTCAGCTTTCATCATTTAACTACTTCATATATTTTGATGAAATTTTAACTAGATCCACAATTTATGATGCAGTGGGCAGGTTTGTAGCTCTAAGGTCAAGGTCATTGGTGGGGAAAATGGTATGAGATGGGCATATAATGTGCTGTGCTGTTTCTTAAACCTTAAGGTTGCGTCACATCTCATTGTTTAGTGCCATCATTAAGATCAAATTTGTAAACTAAAGAGGGTTTCTTAACACGCTTTTACCACCAACCCATGTGACATGAATGTGAAATCGTGGCTGCTCACAGTATATGCAACTTAGCCAACTTTGTCATGGTATATTCATGAATTGTCTGTACATGTAAACTTCTCAGTATAGGGTTAATAATGCATAAAAAGGAGGATCAGGCAGAAATGCTTTTCTGAAGATTCCTTTCGTAACCTAATTTTCCATTCATTTCATTATGACAGAGTTGCTTGTATCAAAGAACTCTTCACATACATATTTGTGAATAGGCTAAGAATAGGAGTTCCATCTGCTTCATAGAGAGCATACAGTATCATTTTGAAGGTTGCACTGTGGGAATTGGTTGTGGGGGATTGGGGGAGGTGTGCTTCCAATATTTTATTTAAATTATTGTAGAAGTCCCACCCAGGCTTGATTTTGATTGGAAGTTGAATTAGTGAAAGTTAGATGTGCAGCTCAGAGCCTCCAGACAGCAATGCAGATGGTTAAATGATTGAATATACAAAAAGAGTGATGTTAAAGAATAACAATATAATAACAATTAAATGTTCAAAACATTCAAATTTCCCATGTACACTTCTTCCACTCTACCCTTTAATAGCCTAATGCATGTGAGAGATTTCCACATGTCCTTGTGTTCTACTCATCTGTGTATTCTTCTCCATCTCCTGGTTCTCTCTCTTCCTCCCTGACATCCTCCAAGTTTCTTCTCCTCCTCCTCAACTCCTCTTTTCTACAATCCTTCTCCTCCTCTATTTCCTCCTTCAGACTACTTTCTTCCTCCTCCACCTTCTCTATGTCGGCTAAATTTTGTCAACTCCGACTGCTCTGCCAGTCTCACTTCCATGTTTCTCTTAAAGACTCTGGAATACTGAACTTGTACCAGAAGTTCTGTTCCCCAAAAAGCTTCCTGTTAAAACACAAGGATGGTTCAATTTTTTCCTTAGCACTCACATCTCAAACTACACACACACAGCCTATCATCAGAAAACATCTATTAAATTTCACTGGACATGCAATCGTTCATACCAAAATACACATACGTTTTTGTATGGTAAAACATAACATGATAAATACAACATAATAAAAGCATGGTATCAATTATCGTATACATACAACAAAATTGCTTCAAATCAATACATAGTTCTAATCCCATTATACTGACAATATTGCAAAATTCAGACATCTCTTACATTACAACCTATACAAATATCCAAATATTCAAATATCCATGCTCTGAGTATTCACACATCAATATTAACTAGTCTTACATACTTCAATCATTTTCCTAAACTCCAATTCAAACATGCATAAACTCTAACATAACGCATTACTAAATGTACTGGTTACTACAAAGTAAGCTACCAGTGAATTACAAAATTAATTCTGACAAGCTAACAATCTACATAATTCTCTGTGTAAACTCAAATCCTTGTCTCAAATACACATAAATGAAACAGTGGTAATTCTACATAATAAAACATTTATACATACTACTAATACTTACAATTATGAGGCCATAATTTTCTGCCAAAATCTCGAAAATAACTTACTGACCTTGTCATTAAGCTTTTCTTCTCTTACAATCTTTTCCTTAGTTTTACCATCTAATTATGAATGGCTCTCCCAGAGTGACCCTACTTCTTATAAATTTGTATAGGCATCTACAGATAATTTTGCAGTGAGTTTGAGCTTTAATCCTGATCTAAGTTTTAATCACACCCTCTATCTTAATTCTAATTGGATATCTCTGTGGACTGATCCAATCAAATGTAGCAGACAATGTCTTCTCACCATCTTTCCATATGGGAGATGGATGGGAACACACCTTATTCACCCAGCAGGCTTCCTTTGATCTCTGAACCAATATTTAATGCCTCTGTGTGAATATTACAAGCCATTGACTAGCTGCTCTTAACTATTGTCTGGTTGGTGGTCAACAGCAACTTGCATAAGGGATTAACACTGGCCCATGTTTAAGCACTTCCTGATAACCTTGCTGAGCAAATATTACAATCATACATTATTTATTTATCATCTGTCCTGTACAAACTTCTGAAGTGACAAAATTTTAGTTCCCAGAACAATCAGATCAAAAATACACTCTGGCATCTAAAGAAATAACTATATTTGGTTAAACATTTCAAAACTTATTTTGTAGGCAAGTTCTTTTCTTGAGAGCTTCCTTAGAAACCTTTAAAACCCATAGCAACCAGGTAGAAAATACATATTTTCACATCTCCCAGTTAAGTAAACTGATAACATTTTCATAAAAGTATTGATGAAATATTTATTATGTCACAGTCTATAAACAAATGTATGTATCTTGGAGCCAGGTGTGAGCCAGGTGAGAAACATAATTTGCCATCTTACTCAAAACCACTTCATTTAATGTCAACCTTTCATGAAATATTCTGTGTAACATGATTTCATTATTGTTGCCTCCATCTAAGCTACCAAATGTCTTTCACCTTTCACATCAGCCAGATAGAAACTTATTTTAATATTTTTAAAATTGTAATGGCAGTTTAAGTCAAACATTAGAAATAAAAGAAATATCTTTTACATTTTTTACAGTTGAGTATGAAGAACAGGAAACCGTGCAGTTATTTTGACAGTGGTAGAGAAGGACATTGGATTCATTTTTATGCTAGGAATATATTTTCTCTATTACTTCAGGATAGTTAATTCTTTTCAACAAATGTAACTGTTCTTTTTCCACAAATTGGAGAGATTTTTTAAAGCTATCTGAAAGCAGGAAATTTACAGTTTTGTGGCTAAAAATATTTCAGCACCCTCCCATATTAAACTCAAATGTGCAATCCAGGAGAAAAATCTCTGAACCAAATGTAACTGGCAGATTACTATTTTAAAAAAAAATGTACTTTGTTCTTTTAAAAATGTTTTGTTTAAACCTTGATAGATTCCCAACATTTTATTTGGAAAGGTGTCAAGAGTTATGACATGTTAAATAATGTCTGTTAATACTATCATGTCATAAAGATGTTAAAAAATGTCTGTTAATACTATCATGTCATAAAGTTTGCAGTATGAGTGATTAACTTTTTAGTCCATGCCTGGATTCATCGTTTTACCTATTCATGATAAAACTCCTATAAAGCTTCATTTATTAACATTAAACTTGCACCATGTGTGAATTTGGGATGGAGAGAGAGAGAGAGAGAGAGAGAGAGAGAGAGAGAGAGAGAGAGAGAGAGAGAGAGAGAGAGAGAGAGAGAGAGAGAGAGAGAGAGAGAGAGAGAGAGAGAGAGAGAGAGAGAGAGAGAGAGAGAGAGAGAGAGAGAGAGCAAATTGCATATTGAAACTGTGAAACTGCTATACTTCAAGAAGAATAAAATTTATTAACATTAGAGAGAGGGGGGAGGGTAACATTACAGAGCAAATTGCATATTGAAACTGCTATACTTCAAGAAAAATAAATTACTGTGTATTAAAACTTTCTTCCCATCGGCAACAGCAATACATTTTCTTCTATTATCACATACATCCACTCACATGCTTTTTATACTGAGGATTACTATTCTTATTGGTCACAGGATCATATTAGCATTCTCAAGAAAAACCCTATGCACATTGAAATCTAGCCATCTTTAAATGTGATTTTCAACCTTATTTGATTGAACATAAACTTAATTTAAAATTAATCAACATTTCGAATGAGTGAGAGAAATAAAGTAAATTTTTAAAAAATGTATGCAGTAGAGCCTTTTAATAAATGATATAAATAACAATAATACTGCTCTGATGGAATCATAAAATTTCTTGTTTTTATTAGAAAAATATTCTCCATCGCCAGTTCTTATGGGACTACTCCGGTGGCCCAGTGATTAGAGCATCCACCTTGGATGCTGGCAGTTGCAGGTTCAAACCCCAACTGAGTCATACCAGAGACTTATAAAAATTGTACTAACAGCTGCCTCCTATGTGCTCAGCATTAAGAGGTTTTGTTAGGACTGGTCAGCCTGGTGTCTGGATAATGTGACTGGGTTGGACATGATGCTGTGTGTCTGCAGGTTTAACCCCAGTGCTAGACATCACTATAAATTGCCACACTGCAGACATTATATCAATACAAGTGAATAGCTGTTAAAGCTTCTTTAAAAATCCAAAATCACAGACTGAAAATCACATGAATAACAATAAAGGTAAAGAAGTCTAACCTTGCTTGACACCAATAGCTGATCCAAAATTTGACATTTTACTCTTGTTTTTAATGCATTCATGACCTTGTAAATGAATTTATAGTTCTCAAGGCCTTGATGATTTTGAATAATATCAGTTTAAACACCATGCTAGATTTATTTACTTTGACAATGACAGATTAGAGTCAGTGTCTTTGTACTAGGAACATGCTTAAGAGTGTATATATGGTAAATGTATTGTACATATGGGTCCATTTAAACAGTGATTCATTCAACAAAAATGAATGTACATGTAGTTGCCAAGAATGTCATTTAAAGCATTACACCCATATAGTTGTTTCATTCATTTGTATCATCTATTGTTTGTATTGGAACAAAAAAAAATAACATTACACCAGGAATCTGGATAAGTAATGTTAAATGGTTTTATAACATTATATTAAACAAACATCAATAAAATTCCAAGCATATTGAATCCAATCCCTCTTGATTCAGGTACCATTTTGACCTCATCAAATGGGTTACCAGAATCCATAATGTTTATATAAGCAGGATCAATAGAGAAGGAATTGGTAGTGCATTGTACTGGAATTATTGGAACCACAAATATTTTTAAAATGCATGTAAAAAGCAACCCGTTAGCTTGGGAATCAAATAATTACCATATCTTTCAGTCATTTTTTATTTATTTTGTTACAAAATCTGTTTGAAAAACTATTTTGCAAAACATTTTACCTATGCGTTCCTACTATTATAGGCTGACATTGCTGCAGAAAAATTCATCCTTTTCTCATACATCTAGTGTCTCAAAGACCATTTTATAACTCAGTTAAATCCAGATGGGATTTTCCCACACTTTTTCTGTTAGTTGAATCTGCTGTTTTGCTTTGTCAAAGTGCCCACATGTAAGGTCTGTGACAAGACAGCTTCTTATTGACACAATTAACATTCTCCAATATCCTGGCAAATTCATGTCAGTATTACACATGTTGTAGAAGAGAATTATTAAAATCATCTATATTTAGAATTGTTGCAGATAATCCTTTTTAGACTTATCATGAACTTTAGTTTTTAAATGTTTTTTTTCAAAACTTACATTCAACCTATAATTAAAACATACTGTCATGCATGTGTATGTATGTATATATATATATATATATATATATATATATATATATATATATATATATATATATATATAAAGGAGAATGATAAGAAAAATAATTCAATGGTGGCAAAATGAAATGGCAAAATTGTTCACAAAATCGTGAAAAGAGACTTAAAAGCAATCAAAGCAAACACACTCAGCTGAGTATGGATATATCTGTATAATCTGTTACATTATTTATATTCTATGGAAAAAAGTATGCATGACATGGTGTTACAGCAAGACACAGGGGAGATAGATGATGGATACACAGTCAGTATTAGTGGTTCATTGCGTTTGATGTTAGCAACATATAGTTATTTATTGATTGCTTGATTTATTTATTTATTTGAGGATTACCATGGACAGATAACAATAGATCTGCTTGATTTTTTTTTATTTGAGGATTACAGATAACAATAGATCTCATTTTTCTGTGATTCCACTGCTTAGATTTGTACTGATCTTGATGATTTAATTCTAGTGATATAACAAATTAGAACACTATTCATAGATGTAGAAAAAGACTTGAACCAAAAGAAATTAGTTTTTATTGTTGAAATATTTACAGGTTTTACAATAACTAGTGTAGTTTTACACCTCCCATTTATCATTTAAGTCTTTCTCTTTAGCTGGTGTGTTAGGCTCCATCTTGGATTCACTCATTTCATTACTTGCTTATTTTCCACTAGTGGGTACATTAGGTTTTAGTTGTATGGCCAGAGAGGCCAAATCGATTACGTTATAGTTCTATGTCCATCATCTGACTAATTGGTGTATAATCTTTTATCATTAAGGTCTCCTAGGACTCTAATTATGAGCAATTAGGAATATTAATGTGGTGATCTTACTCAATTTGGTAGAGTTGGTGAACACTTTAGATGCCACATTCCTAATCTGATTTTGATCAGTGTAAGTATAAGCCTATATCAACAAGATATTGGATTGGTTCAGTTGCAAGCAGCATTCACACACATTGATGACCAACCATTTAATTGTCAGGAGGTGGGCAGTGTGAGTGTTTTAACAGGGATATTTATTCTTCTTGATAATTCATTTTAACTGATGTCATGAACATAATAGTTTTTTTGCTTTAAATCAGAGCAAGAAAGTCAATTAGAAATGGTTTTTTTAAAAAATATTCCAGCCCCCTTCCCCCAAAAATTGAGTGATAATTCCCTTGATCTTCCACCTCTATGACTGAGTTTGTGAACACTCTAGAATCATTATTTTTTTTAATAGGACTTTTTAGGTAAGCTTGTATCATACAGATTTAAAATGAGATTGATTATGAGTGACAGCCATACATATTTGAATATCTTGGCCTATTTATTTTTTTATGCCAAAACAGAAATTACTTTTATAAGAACATATTTCTTGTAAAAAAAGGCAAATTTACAATTTTATTTGCACAAAATTGTCCTAAATACTTGACCATGTATAAAATTCTTGAATATTTTGAAGCCAGTTTGGTTAAAAAAGTTATTATTATTGCTATATTAAAGTGCCTGAAACATTTATCATTTATGTGTTTTTTTCATTTATTGTATATTTTATTATTGAAATAAAACAACAATATGTTTTCCATTGGAAACACTTCCAAATTTAATTTCTAAGAGCAAAGAAAATCTTGGCCATATAAAAATCCTGAGGGATTTGGTAGTTGATCCATTGATTAAGTTGATGAGGAGGTGGGAAACAGTCATGCAAGCTCTTGATTGAGTTCAATATCTTAAACACTAAATCACTGCAAGGGAGGGATTCTTCAAGGTTTCCAAGTTATGGCTCAGGGAATTGGACCCTATTTGTGTAAGAACAGACCCAAGGATTGATGCTGACTGCATAAATTAACTCTCCATGTAATGCCATGGAGAATACTGTATGTACTCACTTAAGTCGATTCCAGCTGCAAATTGCGCAGACTCAGATCTTCCATGGAATAATGCTCTGGCAGTAGAACAAATAAGATAAACCCTGATTTGCAGGTGCATTATTGTATGGCAGATCAGAATTTTTATTGTGTGCAATTAGACTTTACT
The DNA here is from genome assembly GCA_016746295.1 of Potamilus streckersoni. Taxonomy (NCBI): domain Eukaryota; kingdom Metazoa; phylum Mollusca; class Bivalvia; order Unionida; family Unionidae; genus Potamilus; species Potamilus streckersoni. The sequence continues at coordinate 5,475,800 of JAEAOA010001358.1, forward strand.
TACAACCAAGTATATATTTTTAGAGCTTTGAGAGGTATTTGAGTTATAAATCATGACCTAGTTTTGAGAAGGAAGGGAGATCATTGATGGCAGATTGCTGGCTTTATGAATAACTGATAATTTTTATGCAGAGAAAGATATCCAATCCTTGCTACAGTTTCAATACGTTCATGCAGACACTTTGACCTACTCTAGTAGGCACTAATGTGCCCACATGGATCTCTTTATTCTTTTCTAGTACAATTTGTATTCTTGTTTCCTGTATTGTGTCATCTGTCTTCCATATATTCTTATCTGATAGACTTTTAGTCAAAATAGTGAACTTGTTATAACTCTTTTGCCTATAATTTAGAATTCTGTGGCGAGCAAACTAAGTGTACACTCTATAGGATATCTTATAAACTTCATAAGATATATCTCATAAAGTTGTACAATATCTTACATACTTTTTAAGATTTATACAATTTTAATTGAAATATCATATAAGCATTATGAGATCTTTGAATTAACTCTTTTTAAAAGCTATCATATTAATTTTCTTAGATACCTTGAGAATTTATTGTAGTTTTCACCCTTGTACCAATGATCTTCATTTTACATCTTTGGCACAAGCCTGTTTCCTCCATGGCAACTGTATGGCACATAACATAGTCAATTGCATCTTGGCACAAGCCTGTTTCCTCCATGGCAACTGTATGACACATAACATAGCCAATTTTAGGATGACTGAATTGAACATATTATAAGCTTACTGAACAGAGTCAACTCATTGCCAAAGAAGCATAATAGGATCAATTTCATTGGTTGACAGATGTGTCATACTGATTTTGATTAGTTTGTGTACCTTAGGGGGTGCTCACCAGTTATTATATACTTTTTAGAGATAGACATATATATGTAAGGTGAAGTTGTTTGCATTTAAAACATTCACAGTGGAGAGAATGTTTGCATACTTCTATGATGTATTGTGGCTGACATTTCTTTAGATATTGTACTTTTAGAAATTGTAAATGATCTTAGTACACAGCTATCTTAAATGACTGCTCCCTTGTGCTCCAAAAATCAGTCAGAATTTTTCTAAGTACACTATCCCTAGCAGCAATTAAAATAGGGAAAACTAATTTTGCCAGACTTGACAATACCAGCATCTGAAAGTGCAATGAATGAATGACCAAACATATAAAATGTAAAAAAAAAAAAATCAGCTTTTTCTTTTACAATTTACCTATGAAGTTCAGGAAGTGAAGATGAGTAAGTGGAGCTAGCACTTTTTTTAAAAGTGCACATCTGGAGTAAGGTCAAGCTGTATACTCTCTAACCCATATACACCCATCAATCATACATCAAAATAAAGGGAATTAAAGGTTCTTTGAACAATACATAAGATATACAAAGTCTCTTTTAAATAGCCAGTATAACTAGTGAGGAAACCCAGGAAAAATTTTTTTCTTTAAAATTCTAATCCTTTGCTAAATACTGTATACTATATAACCCATATTACACCCATCAATCATTATTACACCACAAAAAAGGGAATTTAAGCAATGCCTAAGATATACCAGGTCTTTTATAAATAGCCAGTAAAAACAGTGAGGAAATCCAGGGAAATTTTTTTCATTCAAAATTCTAACCCTATGCAATATACAAAACTGTAGAGTGCCACCTTACTGAATAGGGTATACTCAGTGCAAACGAAGGCTAATAGGAACATTTTCATTGGCTGACAGAATTGTCATACTGATTTTGATTTGCTTGGACACTATATTGAATGGGGTACACTTCATTGCCAAATAAGCATAAATGAAGAAATGTTTTGCCCTCATAAATGTCTTGCTGATTTGTTTTATCTGGAAAGGACAATTGGTTGATGATTGTTGGTGGATAAATTGTAAGGAAGAGTAGACAAGATCTTTGGGACAAACACTGTGCATTTATTTTGAGGAAGGAAAATTATAGACTCAATGTCCAAAGTAAATTTTATGGTATAATGGTATTTTGAGCACCAAATTCTAATACCAGTACAGAAAGCCCATGACAGTGTCTGGCTGATACATGATCACAGGTGCTTGGTTATGGAATAAAAATATGAACCTTTTGTGATTTTATGTAATTAAATGTACATGTCATTTTTTATTAAACTATTAACAATGTTTGTTACAATATATATTGACCACTAAAATAGTATTTTATCAGACATGGAAGTTGTAGACAACCTTGCTATAGTTTGGTTCATAATGGCTGACTCAAAGGAAGATGCATGTAATTGTAGTGTTGGACAGAATCCTGGAAAAGTTATGAAATTTAAAAAATAGATTTCAAATGCCGCAAAAGTCATGGAATTTCTCAAAACCTTGCATAGGCTTGGACAAATCATGGATTATCTGATAATGGAGTTCAAAAGGTTGCTAATTGCTAATTTCATATAACAATGAGCACCGATTAAGGAAAACTTATTTCGAAAACAACAGTTAATTTAATTGACAATGCAAGAATTTATGTTCCTCAAGTATTTTGAAAAGTCCTTGAAAAGTTTTTTTTTGTTTAGCCTGCAGGAATACTGAATGAAAATTAATTCTTATTTATTCTATGACATATATGTACCTGTGATAATATGAACAAGAAACATGTTAGGATATATGTCACCCAATATTTTCTGAATGACACTACTTCTGGAACTGGTAGAGGTACATTTCCATTTCTTGAATGAAACCCTGTACCTTATCAAATAAATATTTTTTAAATTAAATATCACATACAAATTTGAATTAAGATATCTCTAATATTTGATATATCTTAATTAAATTTGCATACAAGTTGTCCTATAAAGGACATGTAAGTAAGATATCTCTTATAAATCTTGTGACTGCTTCAGTGGCCTAAGTGGTTAGAGTATCTGCCTTGGATGTGGGGTGTCACAGGTTGGTCCTGAAAAAATGTGTACTTTGAGCAATCAATATAGCCATCATTCTTTCACATTTGTAAGGACCATTCTGGTGGTCTAAGTTGTTAGTATATCCATCTTGAATGCAGGTCATGGGTTAGAACCCCATTCTAGTCATACCAGAGACTTTTAAAAATGGTATTAGCAGCTGCCTCACTTGACACTCAGCATTAAGAGGTTAGTGTTAAGACTCATCAGCTTGGTGTCAGGATAATAAATCAAGGTGAGGGGCATGATGTCTCAGTGATAGATATTACTATAGACTGCCACTCTGCAGACATCTTTGTAGTATGACTGAAATATTTTTAAAGCAATTTTAAAAATCCAAATCCTTCTCTCTCTCTCTCTCTCATGCACACACACACACACATCTGATGTGATCTAAAGATTAATATGATTTATATTAGAAATCATACAAAATACAATATATGATACATGTATAATATACAATTATATATGATACATGTATAATATACAATTATATATGATACATGTATAATGTACAATTATATATGATACATGTAAAAAGTACAATTATATATGATACAAATATAATGTACAATTATATATGATACAAATATAATATACAATTATATATGATACATGTATAATGTACAATTATATATGATACATGTAAAAAGTACAATTATATATGATACATGTATAATGTACAATTATATATGATACAAATATAATGTACAATTATATATGATACATGTATAATGTACAATTATATAAGATGCATGTATCAGAATTCCATCTGTACTTGCTTATAAGTCCAACTGCAAACAACACTGATCATGATGTGCCATCACATAATGCTCCAGCAGATCAGTCTGTATTGTTTGTTTTATTCAGTACTCCCAACAAACTGAATAGACCCAGATTTTCCAGTTTATTATGTGATGGCAGAATGCTGTTGGACTGGTAGATCTAATACATGTATGCCAGTTTGTGTTGTGCAGTATAATCCAGCAGATCAGTCTGTATTGTTTGTTTTATTCAGTACTCCTAACAAACTGAATAGACCCAGATTTTCCAGTTCATTATGTGATGGCAGAATGCTGTTGGACTGGTAGATCTAATACATGTATGCCAGTTTGTGTTGTGCAGTATAATCCAGCAGATCAGTCTGTATTGTTTGTTTTATTCAGTACTCCTAACAAACTGAATAGACCCAGATTTTCCAGTTCATTATGGGATGGCAGAATGCTGTTGGACTGGTAGATCTAATACATGTATGCCAGTTTGTGTTGTGCAGTATAATCCAGCAGATCAGTCTGTATTGTTTGTTTTATTCAGTACTCCCAACAAACTGAATAGACCCAGATTTTCCAGTTCATTATGTAATGGCAGAATGCTGTTGGACTGGTAGATCTAATACATGTATGCCAGTTTGTGTTGTGCAGTATAATCCAGTTAAGATAGCAGAAGAAGTTGATGGTACAGATGAGTGAAATAGTTTACATGGTGGTAATAGTGTAGTTTTTCCATCATGTGTTAGTCCTACTTCTATTAAGGGATGTACTTGTAAGAAGCTTGTCATTTTCTTTATTAATTGTTGACCTCTAGATGATATTCATGGGTTGAGTTTTTATTTCTTATTAGCTGTAGACAATATTCATAGTTTTTATTTCTTATTACATGTACACAGTATTTGTGGGTAGAACTTTTATTTCTCATTACATGTTGACAGTTATTTAATATTAAATTTAAACAGTATTAATGGGTAGGACTTTTATTTCTCATTACATGTTGACAGTTATTTCTTATTAAATTTAGACAGTATTCATGGGTAGAACTTTTATTTCTCATTACATGTTGACAGTTATTTAATATTAAATTTAGACAGTATTCATGGGTAGGACTTTTATTTCTCATTACATGTTGACAGTTATTTAATATTAAATTTAGACAGTATTCATGGGTAGGACTTTTATTTCTCATTACATGTGGACAGTTATTTAATATTAAATTTAGACAGTATTCATGGGTAGGACTTTTATTTCTCATTAGCTGTAGACAATATTCTTGATAAAACTTTTGTTTCTTATTACATGTAGACAGTATTTGTGGGTAAAACTTTTATTTCTCATTTAATGTGGACAGTTATTTAATATTAAATTTAGACAGTATTCACGGGCAGGACTTTTATTTCTCATTACATGTTGACAGTTATTTAATATTAAATTTAGACAGTATTCATGGGTAGAACTTTCATTTCTCATTACATGTTGACAGTTATTTCTTATTAAATTTAGACAGTATTCATGGGTAGAACTTTCATTTCTCATTACATGTTGACAGTTATCTAATATTAAATTTAGACAGTATACATGGGTAGAACTTTCATTTCTCATTAGCTGTAGACAGTTATTTAATATTAAATTTAGACAGTATTCATGGGTAGGACTTTTATTTCTCATTAGCTGTAGACAGTTATTTCTAATTAAATTTAGACAGTATTCATGGGTAGGACTTTTATTTCTCATTACATGTTGACAGTTATTTCTTATTAAATTTAGACAGTATTCACGGGTAGGACTTTTATTTCTCATTACATGTTGACAGTTATTTAATATTAAATTTAGACAGTATTCATGGGTAGGACTTTTATTTCTCATTTAATGTGGACAGTTATTTAATATTAAATTTAGACAGTATTCATGGGTAGAACTTTTATTTCTCATTACATGTTGACAGTTATTTAATATTAAATTTAGACAGTATTCATGGGTAGGACTTTTATTTCTCATTACATGTTGATAGTTATTTAATATTAAATTTAGACAGTATTCATGGGTAGGACTTTTATTTCTCATTTAATGTGGACAGTTATTTAATATTAAATTTAGACAGTATTCATGGGTAGAACTTTTATTTCTCATTACATGTTGACAGTTATTTAATATTAAATTTAGACAGTATTCATGGGTAGGACTTTTATTTCTCATTACATGTTGACAGTTATTTAATATTAAATTTAGACAGTATTCATGGGTAGGACTTTTATTTCTCATTACATGTTGACAGTTATTTAATATTAAATTTAGACAGTATTCATGGGTAGGACTTTTATTTCTCATTACATGTTGACAGTTATTTAATATTAAATTTAGACAGTATTCATGGGTAGGACTTTTATTTCTCATTACATGTTGACAGTTATTTAATATTAAATTTAGACAGTATACATGGGTAGAACTTTTATTTCTCATTAGCTGTAGACAATATTCTTGATAAAACTTTTGTTTCTTATTACATGTAGACAATGCTCATGAATTACAAATAGCTTTTATTTCCTAAATCATATAGACAGTATTGGAGGGTAGAGCTTTTATTTCTCATCATATATAAATTTATTAAAACAAATAAGAGATTCCAGAATTCTCTTTGAAGGTGCGCTACTGCATAATTTAAATATTTTTTTTCACAAAATTCCATAAAATTAAGGAATAGTTATCTTTAAAAAAAAACAGTTTTTGATCCATGAAGTACTGTCAAACCCTTTGGTAAACATAGATAGTCAAACTTTCAGAGTTTGAAAAGTGTCAAGCATTGTTATGAGTTCATAAATAGTGCACATGAATCAGGTATACATATTCAAACAACGAAATCTGTTACCATAGAAACTGATGATTCCATGTAAAAATTTGTGTGATACAGACCCAGTGTCACAGAAGAAATGTGTTTTGTGGAGATGGGACTAGTTTCATTAAAGAAAGTTCCCCATAACAAGCATTATTCAGCATTAGCGCATTCTTTGGTAATAACACTACCCCCAGAGAAGTGGTTCTTTTCACTTTGTGAACATCTAACTGACACTAACAGTAGTTTACTTATGATGGTGAAGTAGTTTGTGTATATATATATAAAATGTCAGCCTATATATGTTTTGCATTTTTGTGGTAGGTAGATCATTTTGGCTTAAATCATTTTATAAGTAGCTCACATACTGAAAAAGTGTTTGCACCCCTGATCTAAAACATTTAACATCATTTCATTACAAGTGGTCAGGAGTTGTAACCTGTTCAAAATATTTTGTTTTTCTCTTTCATGTCAGTAAACTAGCAGTTCATGAGGTTTACTTTGTCCATCTATGTGTGTGCTTCCATCTGTCTTCATAATTGATGTTAAAACTCTTTTGCTACTTCACTTAATAACATTAAACTTTCAGTGAGGGTTTATGTAAGATATACTATGTGTTTACCATGTACATGTAGATAAACAGATAGATGGCTAATATTTTTATTATGTTTTTTTGAGAGAGAGAGAGAGAGAGAGAGAGAGAGAGAGAGAGAGAGAGAGAGAGAGAGAGAGAGAGAGAGAGAGAGAGAGAGAATTTAACTTTCAGTCAGTCACACTTTAGAATCCAATAACACTGGAAATTTATGCAGTACATTACTTTTTTAGCTCTTTATTCCAAAATCCAAAAATCTCTTTGTAGACAAGGAAAGCTTTACGTATGTTGAAGTATAATGGTTTTTAAATATGATTTTCAACTACTTTAGATCAAACACAAGGTTAATTTTAACATTTTGACATTTTCAATCTAACAGAATAATATGAAAGCAAAGTCAATAAATTTGACAAATTTATTCACTAGTGCTCATTTAATAAGCAAGTTTTATTGGATTCAAGTAGTTCAATATACAGAGATTTGGGAAATAACAAAATGATCTTGCCAGACACCAGTCTAATAAATTCCCATTAAAGTTTTCACACATGATATAAACCCCAGGACATTTAATGATTTAGTGACACAGAATTTTAATTGGAGGAACATCAATTGGACACCATCAAAAATCCCAAAACTTGTTACTGTGTCTTCAAATCCCCACTCTTTTATCCCACCCCCAGTTTGGTGATGTATGGGTCATAATGCAAAATGCTTAACTTGTATGATGAATTTTCTTGTTAGGAATGCATTTTTGAAGTTTGGTCAGAAAATATTGTAAAATATCATTATCTACTACTTAATATCTTTTCCATTTTCTGGTCCCATTTAACTTAGGTCATCTTGAAGTATTTACCCCAAAGGAGTAATATTATTACAAGTGTTGACTACATGGAAAAAATGTAATTACATGTGTTTACTCCCAGTGAATAACATAATTACTTTTGTTTACCACCAGGGAATAATATAATATATTTTTTTAACTCCCTTGGAATAACATAAATGCATGTGTTTTGCCCCTTGGAATAACATAATTACATGTGTTTACCCCCTTGGAATAACATAATTACAATTGTTTACCCCCTTGGAATAACATAATTACATTTGTTTACCCCCTTGGAAAAACATAATTACATGTGTTTTCCCTCTTGGAATAACATAATTACACGTTTACCCCCTTGGAATAACTTAATTACATGTGTTTACCCCCTTGGAAAAACATAATTACATGTGTTTTCCCTCTTGGAATAACATAATTACACGTTTACCCCCTTGGAATAACTTAATTACATGTGTTTACCCCCTTGGAATAACATAATTACATGTGTTTACCCCCTTGGAATAGCATAATTACAAATGTTTACCCCTTTAGAATAACATAATTACAAGTGTTTATCCCCTTGGAAAAACATAATTACAAATGTTTACCCCTTGAAATAACATAATTACATGTGTTTACCCCCTTGGAATAACATAATTACATGTGTTTACCCCCTTGGAATAACATAATTACAAATGTTTACCCCTTGAAATAACATAATTACATGTGTTTACCCCCTTGGAATAACATAATTACAAGTGTTTACCCCCTTGGAAGAACATAATTGCATGTGTTTACCCCCTTGGAAAAACATAATTACAAGTGCTTACCCCCTTGGAATAACATAATTACATGTGTTTACCTTCTTGGAATAACATAATTACATGTGTTTACCCTCTTGGAATAACATAATTACAAGTGTTTACCCCCTTGGAATAACATAATTACATGTGTTTACCCCCTTGAAATAACATAATTACAAGTGTTTACCCCCTTGGAATAAAATAATTACATGTGAATATCCCCTTGGAATAACATAATTACATGTATTTACCCCTTGGAATAACATAATTGCAAGTGTTTACCCCCTTGGAATAACATGATTACATGTGTATACCCTTGTGAATCATGTAATTATAATCACATTATTATAAGTATTTACCCCATGTATAAATGTAATTCCATGTGTTTACCCCTTGGGAATAACATAATTATAAGTGTTTACCCCCTAGGAATAACATAATTACAAGTGTTTACCCCCAGAGAATGACATAATTTTAAGCATTTACCCCCATAGAATAACATTACACATGTTTACTACACAGAGATAACATAATTACACCAGTTTACCACCTGGGAATAATATAATTACAATGTTAACCAGAAATGAATAATACAATTACAAGTGTTTTTACCACATGGTATTTTTATCACCTGGAAAAAAATTATCTACAAGTTTTGAATGCATCAGAAAAACATAATTACAAGTGCTTTTCCACCTGAGAATAACATAGCTGCAAATGTTTACCACTTGGGAATAACCAAACTATTAATATTTATCACCTGGGAATAACATAACTACAGGTGTTTATTACATGGGAATGGCATAACTACAAAGTTTTAAGTAATTCTGCAAAGCAGTTTATTAATTGTGGAAACCATAGACTAAATGAACAGAGGAAAGTCAGATGATGTTACATTATCTGATGTTATTTGAAAATGTGGTTGGGACAATCAACTATTTCTTAAAACCATAGCTGTATATACTTACTTGTAAGTTGTTTCCAACCACAAACAAAATCCTGATCTGCCATAGCACAATGCATCTGCAGATAAGGGTCCATCTTGTCTGTTCTACTGACTATTTGTAACAAAATACACAGAACCAGTAATGCTGGCTCATTAATTTTGGCAGATCAGGATCTGTTACATTATAGTTAGACATTTTTATAAGTAGATATGGTATTTAATCTGCAATTCCATTTTACAGTCTGATTTACCGTTTAAAGTACATCAGCACTGACCTATTACAGAGGACCAATATATAGAATATTAATTGAGCTGTTAAATAACAAAGTTTTTTGTGTGGTTGAGCCTATAGTCATGTAGGTAACCTATTTTGACAAAACTGCCATGTTACATTATTATCCATAATATATCTCTTCTAGAACCAAATATTGCAATGGTGTAAACATGCATATGACAGTCTGAGCTATTTATGTCTGGTTGATGGGTTCATTATATGAATTAATCAATGTCAAAAGGAAGTCTTTACCAAAACATTTCCTATGTCTATGGATGAGAAATCACTATGATGCAAAGAAATGTAGATTATTAAGAACTGTCTTTCATGCATCTTAATTTATATTCATCACCGGAGGAAATTATGGCATAGGCTGAAATGTACCATATATACTCGATGAAAAGTCTAGTCAAACAACTTGGACCCTGAACTACCATTGTATAATGTCCTGGCAGATCAGAGTCCATGTTATTTGTTATATTGACCCAGTACATTATGATGTCTCATAATAGAGTGTATGCAGTGGATTTTTACACTCATAATTTCTAATAATGTACATATATGTCATGTACATTACAGTGTGTTATTAGATCATAACTCTGTGTATTTGGTGCAGACATTAATTTGTTCAGTCTAGGCCTTGATCTTTTGGCAAACAAGTGTAACAGTTGGCAGACCAGTCAAACAAATTTTTGTCTTGCTAGTGATAGCCCAGAAGAATTTATATACACCATTTGTTTGGTATCTATCCAGGGTTTCATAGTATGTTTTTTGTTATTGTTACTGCTATTGAACTACAAATGCTTTCATCCCAAAGTTTAGTTCATCTTCAATGAAAATGATGTCCTGTTAACAACCAGTAAGGCAACCATCATGGAAATCATAGTATCACTACCAGTAATATTCCAGATCTTATCATCATGTATGTCATCATGGGAATTTCACCAAAAACACTTCATAGATCTTCTGCTTGGTCCTAAATGAAAATGTTCAGATCAGACATCTAGTATGACTACCAGGTGGCCATGTTGGAAATGTTAATGCTACTCTGAAGAGATGGTGATAGTGATATGGGATTATTTTACCAGTAAAAGACCTTTTATGATGTCAAGTTTGGTCTAAATGAAATTGGTAGCCTTCAGACATTATATATATATATATATATATATATATATATATATATATATATATATATATATATATATATATATATATATATATATATATATATATATATATATATATATAATTTTTGCTCTCTTGAAAACTTGAAAATCTTATTGTTACGTCTGAATGGATGGTCAAATCAACATGGATTTTCACTAAAAAGATTTATGTCTAGTTGCTTCTGAAAAAAATGATGCTGATTAGACATCAATAATGACCACTACAACAGTCATTTTGAAATTGTTTTTATCACAAGGACTCACTGAATGCAGAGTCATGACATGGCTTTACATCTGCAGTTTGTCTAATTAGTCTTGAATGAAAATTGTTTTAATCTGAACTCAGATATGACTGGAATAATGAACATATCAGCCTGGGATTTTCACTAGAAGTCTTGTCATGTCTAGTATGTCTAGAACAAAAATTTTGCCAGTCTGATAAACAATATGGCCACCGCTTGGTCATATCAAAAATTGAATTGCTACTACTGGATGTTAAGTCATGCCATATATGATGTTGTTATCAGAAGACTCCTAATGATGACTAGTTACTACTAATGAAAATATTGCTTCTCTGACTTCCACCTTGATCATTTTGAAAATTTTGTTATTGCTTCTCCTAAATGGTAATATTGAAAGAAGATTATGATATTGAGTTGGACCTGAATGAAAACTATGACAACATTACTTCAGATATGGTTGCCACAATGAACATATTGTAAATCTAAGCACTAATTTCCCTTCAAGATCAGCATGGGGATTTCACAAGTATCAGGTATTTCCTGAATAAAAACTGTGCTATATTAAATCAGCTATGTCTGTGTCATTGCCTATGTTGAAAATCCCATTGCTCTAGGAGTGATAGTTTCAACACAATATCACTTCAAAAGAACAAACAATTTTATCATGAATTTCTGGAGATCCATTTTGAATAGAGGATTGTCTGTCACTCATGTTTGTTATGTATAGTTATTCCTACATGAAAAAGATACCCATTGGACATACCTTTGAAAATCCAATATGTTGTCCACTCATCCATCTCTTACCAATTTTGTTTCTACACAACTTTAGTTGTCAACCATTGACAGTTACCATACTGTGAATGCTTTGCACTTGGGACATCTTCCCTAGCCAAGATTCTGATGTCATAATTGTGTCTACACCATGGCATTTCATTGGTTGTGGTGGCAAGCCACTGCATGCAATAAAAATTAAGTTGTTCATTAGAACACTATTCATCCATGATCAAGAAAAGTGAAGGACACAACTTGAATTGACTGATAAATAAGCAATTTTCCAGTGCCAGTCTTTGTTTGCACAAATGTGTTTTACTCAAATACACCTGTAATGGCTTCCCTCTGGTACATAGTAATTCTTTAAATGTTAAACTTACAAAGTATCCTGTTTAGGTCAATTGCCTCCACCATTTTGGCCAATGTATAATGCACCATGTTATTGGTTATTTGGTATGACACACTAAGGGAGGCAACTCATGAAATCCAAAAGATGTTGCTAGGACAAAGCACAGCACATATGTTCAATTGTCCAAGGTGTAGATAGGGTTATCATATTTGGACACTTGGCTTGCAAAGATGCACTTGGGGTAAGGAAGCATGCTATGGATTTCGGGTTCAATGGTCAAGGTCATTGTAATTGAAAGAAGGAGAATGGTGTATGCACAATAACTTGAGTTCTCCACCATCTGTAGTTACCAAACTTTGTAGATAGATGGCAGATAAGGTATAGAACGACATAATCAATTTTTGGGTAAAAGATCAGAAGTCAAGGCTACTGTAACTGAATTAAGATTAAAGGTTTCTGCAGACCAATAATTTTTGTCAACTATCTACGTTTACCAGACATTTTGGATGGTTTGAACTTGATGTAAGAAAGCACTTTATTGATTTGGGGCTCAAAAGGTCAGAGGTCAGGATCCCTGTGACTGAAGGAAGTAAAATGGGATCCTTATAATAATTCGAGTTCTATGTTGTCTGAGGATATGAAACCTGGTGGATGACTTGGAAGCAAGATATCAAAGATCAAGCTCACTGAACTGAAAAAAAAGGAAGGTCTCTTTACAATAACATTAGTTCTACATGGCATGCTTCAAACAAACTTTGGCATGTTTGTACTTTGGGTAAGGAAGAAGGTTATTATTTTGGGGTCAAAAAGGCCAAAGATCAAGGTTATTGCCAGAAAAAATTTGTGTCTGCATCACTGACCTGGCCCAAGCTTTATAGATGGGTTGCACTTGACACAAGGAAGAAGCCTCTTTATTTTTTGGGTCTGAAGGTCAAAGGTCATTTTAGTTATCTAAATAAATCATTAGTAAAGGTAGGGTGAGTGTATAATATGTCATTATATTTCCTCTTGTTTACTTTTTTATATACATTTTGCATAAGCTTAAATTTTCTTTTATTTTGTAGTACTTCATTTTATGTCTGTTCAGAATGTGTCATCATGTTAAAATTGTTCAGTATTTATGTTTTGCATTTTTATCTTTTTATTTAAAGCTTATAATACTTCATTTTTGCATTTGTTTGAAAGGGTTTATTTTTTTAGTTTTATATGCTTAAAGTTGTAGAATTTTACCTTTAATGAGCAACAGTCCAGTTATTATTGTGCTGTTATGCCATTAAACTGTAGAATATATATATATATATATATATATATATATATATATATATATATATATATATATATATATATATATATATATACCTAAATGAAAATAGCATTCCAAAATATCATCAAATATGGTTTACATTTCAACTTTAATTTTATTTAAATGAATGTAACTGATGCCTTGAAATGTGTACTATTTAAAATTATTACTAATTTTGAAAATATGGTAGTGTATTAGAAAATAAACCAGTTACATATATCAGAAAAATTATGGTAGGCAGCATTGGTGCAATGATACATCCATGCCCAATGATATTATGGTCTTTATTCATAACTATTACCTCATTATAAACAACATAGAATAAGGACAATAAAGTTACACTTTTGCTTGGAGCAAAGCCATTTGTTTTGCAAGTACAGGTCACTATGTAGTTAAGGAAATACTATGTACATGTCCATCCAACATTTATCAGCTGTGAGAATTGTTCCTTCTCTGTTAAATATAGCAAGTCAACCAGTTTGAGGGCTCTAAAACATAGATACCATTTAACAGGTTTCAACAAATTTCATATATCAGATTGCTGGTTGTTGACAAGTTTTTCCACTTGGGGTAAGTAATGCCTGATTTTATTTATTAATGTGCATTCCATTACTATTTGACTTTTATTTCTTCTGTGGATCATTACTTCAAGGGCAGATATAGAGTATTGCAAGCATAGGATATATTTGGATTGCCTCTGATCTGTAATTATGCTTATTTAGAGAATTAATTCATTGTTTATAGTACAAATCACATGGCTAATGTATGTGTATTTACTCATTTTAAATTAAATTTAAATTCTTTTTTTAAAATTTAACACTAATTTTCTTTAACTAGAGTCTATTCAGTCCTGATTATTGAATGCTTTGCACCTTAACTGTCACCAAGAAACTTCTAAATGCGCTGGCTATGCAGGACTTCTACAATGGTTTTCAATGTACTAAAACTGTCAAAATAAGAGCACATTGAGTGGAATCCTCACAGTATAGGGTATTCAATTTGTTTATCAATATGGTAGCTTTCATTGTGACATCACAGCACCAAACATTCAATCTGGATTGTTCTGGATCACATCTTTAGGTTCATATTGTTCAAAAATGTCTACATACTTTAACATTGATTTTGCCATCAGCAGTCCTCTAGGGGCATATAAATAATGACCTTGCAAAAGGAATATGGATGTATACAAATCCAAGTGAAGTGAATACTTGGCACTTAAAGGGATGTAGAATCAGATTCTAAAAATGATACCCATTATTGAAATAGTTTGTGTTGAATGCCTACATGACCTGTTTAGATGAGTGCATAATTTCTCATTCAATCCTTTTTCTGTTTGGAATTTACTTTAAATAATCATTTACAAACTGAGTGCAACTGCAAAAATCAAAGACCCTGATATGATGATTAATTATGTACTGACTGGTTAAGGTCTATGTTGCTGATTCTACCAATACTCTAAACAAACTGCATTGACCAATATCTGCTGTTGCAATATTTATTAATAGATCTGAGGCAATGCATTTTGATCCAACTTGTAGATGAGTATAGACATTATAACATAATGTAAAAACTGCTTTTTCTAAGGTGTGTGGACTATAAAGCAATAACCTTTATTTTTTTGTGATCTGTTTTCTTCAGAGATCACAGATTATACATTCAATATACTGGGGGTTGGTGGTTCTTCACAGGGTTCTTCCTTCAGCAGATAGACTGCCCTGACTGTGTATAGCCTATCATTTGCTGGAAAATGGTGTTTAACCAAACCAACCAGCCAACCACATTGAGTGTTATATCTATCCATGCCATACCAACCAGCCAACCACAATGAGTATCATATCTGTATATGCCATACCAACTAGTTAACCACACTGAGTGTCATACCACAGTACATGCCATACCAACTAGCCAACCACATTTAGTATCATACATGTACATACCATACTTCTCTTTTAGGTCAAAACTAAACAAAACAAAAACATAAAAACCCTTCAAACATGCATTGCTGAGCTTACATTTCTCAATCTCAGGATGTCAAGCGTTATAAAACCCACTTACAACTTGCTTATTTTCATAGAGCTTTACTAAGCATGCCTGCTGTCTTTCTGCTACTTAACATTATTCGGCTTTATGTGGCCAAGTGGTCTTAAGTTTTCCCCTTTACCTATCAGTTATCTCACATCTGTCTTGTGCCTTGGGCTCAGCCTGTGTGTGTTGTGTGCATATAAGTAAGCTTGCCAGGAAGTTCCCAAGGGTAAGTGCTTTTTACATATTTTTTTTCTTCTGAGTTCTTCCTCCCATCCGTTTTCTAGCCACCATATACAGCCTAGCTTGTGCTGAAAAATGGCATTGAACCCATAATAACAAAAAAATAACATTTTGGGTCACCATATTTACTCACTTGTAAGTCAAGTCCAACTGCAAACTCGAAGCACATACCCATATCTGCCCTCTGCAGTTTGCATTGAGTAATAAAATGAACAAACAGCATAGACTGTGATTTGCCAGCACCTTATATCAAGATAGAGTATATATTGTTTTGCAGTTGGTCTCAACTTGCACACAAGCTTATCTGGCATAAACAGATATAACATGCTTCACTGAAGACCTCATTTTTGAGTTAGTGCACCTCCAAATTGGAGAGATCCCAACATAGACTAAAGGAACCACTTCTTTTGGCATATATACTTATAAAGGATACTTAATTAGAGATTACTTATGATGACCTTCAGCAACATGAAATTTACCAGTGTAATTAGGTTTTAAGCACACATTGTGAGTATTAAGTCATGGTACTTCATGTGTGTTAATGTGTAAAATTAATGTGTGAAGTTGATATTGATTCAAAAAATGGCCTGCAGTTGTTCTTCTACACTTCTATACAAGTTCATCCAACTACAAACAACAAACACATTTTTTGCCATCACACTGTGTTGTTTTGTTTTACTGATTGCTTCTAACAAACTGCATCAACCCAGATCTGCCAGTACATTGTGATTGATATTATGGAACTGTGAATTTTCCATTTGGATTGGACTTGCTAGTGAATATTTAGAGCATGTGGTTTGAAGTTTCAAAACATTAGTTGATAACATATTTCAATACAGCATGAAGACATACCATCTATTCTGGCTTTTGTGGGATTATTGCAAATTTTTGTATGAGAAATTCTTGTTCTGAATTTTTCTGAAAAAATTCTACAAGATCTCAGTTTTGGTTGATAAAATTTTTTATAAATATTTTCAGTGTGAACACAAGTAGGAAAAAAAGTTATTCTGCACAAGTATGATAGAATGGTAAATAGAACATAAATGTAGTTTCTGATTGTAAAAGCAGAATGCATATAAAAAACTGATTGTTCAGACTAATAATAGGTAAAACAATGTTGTAGTGATTAATTGGATATTATGAGACTATGCTAATAAAATAAGTAACAGAAAAGAGTGAAAGACAACTCTTTGTAAAATTTAATAAATAATTTATTTGCCTTAAATACAAAGTGAAAATGAGTAAAAAAAACTTATGCTATTATGAATTAAATCCTAAAAAATCCAAGAATTACAAACACAAGTCCTAATAATTTAAAGTTTTTAATGAAAGTTTGTACAAGTCCCAAAGAATTCCAAATAGTGAAGATGAAGTGCCTGTTATAGCTTGTAGAGTGTTGATGTGTCAACAGTCTTTTGTTGAATCACAGCATTATAATTCCAGGTTTGAATTCAGTATAAAGTCCAGTGAATGTCTTATCCAAAAATTTTATCAGAGTACTTTTGTATTTCCAGAGAAAATAATCACTTGAATTTGATAATTTAACCCAACTGGATACAATACAACTTGAAAGTGCTAGATGATACAGCACGAATGAAATCAAGAAGGTCAAGAAGGTCAAGCAGAAATGAACCCAATTTTCAAGAGGTCAAGTCCAGCATACAAGGTTACATTATAGTAGCATGAAATAAAATAACACCCCAACACCCCTAAAAAACTAACAAACAATTAAATATACATAACAATTATGTACATAATTTATAAGGAAAGATTATGAGTGTTGTTATTGTATTGTCCAGAAATGTTGAATGAATTATGATTTGTAATTGAAGGAATTTATATACCATTTATTCTCATTGGACCATGGTTGATATTGCATAAATTCAGTGGAAGATTCAACAAGATTGTATACAGAAGTTGTTTAGTTACAGACATGTTATCCATTCCAGATTTGCTGCCATAATTATGAAATATTGACTTTTATGATTTTTGATAAGAAAATGGAGTCTCTGTATATGCATAACCAAACAATAAATCTAATTGATTCCTAGTGAAGCAACTCAGAGATCAATGTCAATAGCTAAAAATAAGGTAGGCAACTCTCAGACTTTGTCTCCTCTGCATTATCAGGATATAAGGAAAATAATATTGTATTCTGGTAAAAAAAAAAAAAACATGATATAAACTGGTTCGCTTTCCTTGCTGGCACTTTTATTCATAAATTACTGTTTAAAAATGGTCAGACTTAAATATTATATAACATTGGTATTGCTGTATGTGGCAGATGAACCCATTTATCTTCATATTTAGTAAAACAGTTTTCTTTATGTACAATTTTCTGTGACAGGTCCTTCCCAAAGTCAGGCACTCCACTGTTCAGCTCATTTTGATAGTCCCCTTGTGGCCCCAGTGATTGTGAGGTCTTTTCAGTATGCAGGTGGACCATCCACTTACTTTGCCTCAGAGGAAGGACTTCCTGTTGCAACTGTACTGTCTCTCTCCTGGATAACAGTTCACAGATTTTCCATTGTCATGCTTGGCTCATCTTAAACAATCTCTCAGCAAGGAACAGTTTTTGTTCAAAGTTGCCAAGTGCTGATACAATCCAGGAGATTGATGTCTTTGATTGATGATGCCTAATGAAGAATCTTTATGAATGTCATAGTAGAAAATATGTATATACTGTATATCCTTGCTGTCCCTATGTGAGTATTATGGTTGATTTTCTTATCTTTTTCTTTGAAGGGAAACAATGTTCAGTCTGGACAATTCATGGCTGTCGGAATTCTCAAAAGGCCCAGCCATCAGCACAAACTCTTACTTGAGAGACTATCCTTAACAAATATTAAAGCCCATTAGGTCATATACTGATAGGGACCTGTCCTTATCAAAAATTAAAACTCATTAGGTCTGGGTAGTTGCTAACTCATGGGCCTGTCCAATATATTCCTATAACCAGAATGTGATAAATGGTGTGTTTTGGTAAAATCTCATACTGTTTCCCTACTTTTACTTGCTGGCCCATAAAAGTGAATACATCTCACTGGGTCCGATTGTCATTTTTCTGAAAGTGGCCCAGGCAGATTCCTTCTTGCAGTAGTCCTTTACACTTCTGTGAGGGTGAGTAGTCCTTGTGTTGTTTTCAATTCATCAGTTTGTGGTTCTTTAGCATTCCACCGAATTGACAAGTTCAGCTATGCAGTGACAACATATATGCTACTATTGATATTAAAATGCAGTTTGGGGGTGGGGATAAAGATAATTTTAATGAAGTAATACTCACCTGTTGTTATTGTCAGATTTACTCCAACTATCCTGCAGTGATGTCCCACTTCATAAGATGTGGCCGCCATTAAGTATGATGAAACTGGGGCAAATGTCAGAGTACATGCACTATACAGTCTAGCATTCTGGGACTTTCCCTATCTCACTATTTTGAGTACCATATTTTGTTCTGTACAAAATTTTCCATATGGACTATATAATGAATCCATATGTACTTTTACAGAAATATCCATATGGAAATGTAATGAATTCCTTATATACTCTGTATGGAAAATCTAATGGAATATGTAAATTAGTCAATGAGATCTGTAGGTTGTCCATATGGAATAAAATTAAAGTTCCATATGGAATTTGGCAATAATCCATATGGAATTTGGTAATAGTCCATCCCCTACAAAATTTTCCAAGCGGTTTCTTAAGCGTTTGATCATTCTATTAGTATTTTATTGAAGTTTCAGTAGTTTTTCAGATATTTCAAAAGATTTCAAAGAAATAATGGATATGAATACTTGGATAGGATAATTTTGCAACCAGAAAAGTACAGTTATACAATAATGACAGGTATTACATCATAATTCCCCTCCCCCATACCATATTTGTATACTTGATTTCTGAAATCTTTGCCAGCCCTCTAAACCTAATGTACATTTATTTAACATTTTATCTTTTCCTGTAGAGATTGAAAGTGAGTGGTAAGATATGTAGAATAATTTATATGTTAGCAAATCAACCTCTGCATGGTCAGCTGGCTATTGAGATATCAGAAGTTTGGTTTAAAATAGGAAACATAAATTTGTGTATCAGAAACATTCAAGCCTTGTAATATCAGAATGTCTTCTGTGAAATCTGCTAACTTGATAAAATATGGAGGGCAGCAGTGGTTATCAAGGGAGTATTTAATTTTAAATTCGGTGTTGTGAAAAGAAGCCATTAAATATGTAGCCTGAAAGTGTTTGCTTGCTGTACCTGCTAATTACCATTGTAGCCACCATGACAGCTGCAGCAAATTACCAGTTTCTCTGTTGGTTTGTCCAATACTTCCTGCATTTTATGCACGGAATAAGTACATTAAGTTTTTCTGATTCATTTCATTAGTTCTTTATTTGAGAAACTTTGTCAGATAAAATTAAAGATATATGATTTCAGCAGAAAGCCATTTAGCACTGTCTCCCCAACATTATCAGAAAAGAAAATATAAAATCAAGGATCTCATTGGTAGTACCAATGGTAAGAACTAATTAATTGCAATTCAAATAGTTGTTGAGTTCAGTCAGTTAAGTAAATTTCTTAGTCATCCAAATATAATGTTGTACAGCTGAAAATATTTGTAGTTTTCTCTACAATTAACATAGGGTTGCCAAATAATAATTTTTTAACCATAAGAGTTAAAGGGGGTGTGTATAGGATTTAATTTATAAGATTTAAATATTTGGAACAGTCTAGAAGGAAGTGTTACACATTCTCAATTTCAGGAGCAATACTTATTATTAGATGAATGAATTATATATAAATCCTCTTTTAAGTTACTATCGTGTATAATCTGAGACTGTCACCAGCATTGTACTAACATGGAGTGGTTTCTTTATTGTGATTCAAGTAGGTTTTAAAATTATGTATTAAAGGGTTGTTTTCACTTCTATGGGTAACAAGTTCTATATTTGAATTGTAAAAGGTAGAAATGAATTGTACAACAAAGTCGTTCTACACGTTCTACACACAGTAAGTCAAAGATCATTTGATAATTGAATGGTAATTCTCATGCTCTGTAACTAAAGGTCAGATCTAGTCATGAAGATATGTGGGATCTAGTATGTGGTAAATTTGACATTTTACATAACTGAAGCAGTTTATGCTCATAGTGGTGAGAATTTGGGCTTTCCCAGCTAGTATAATAATACTATTGTGTAGGAGATGCACTTTTGGTTGTACCCATTATTATTCTCATTGTTCAACATTTATTGTTTCTAGTTCTTTATCATTTATTGTACAATTGGCCCAGCATAGTCAAAATTGGAAGAATGTAAGATTTGTACATTCCTTTCAAGGATAATTGATCTAGTTTGAATTTGAATCTTTTTAAACATTTAATTTCTCCCAGGCTTTGTTGGAAATGTATTTAATATGTGTGTGCCATGTCCAGATTGGTGGTTGTAGTTTACCCTGGACTGGAACAAGCAAATTAACAACCAATTAGATTTCATTGTAACATATTTCACTGTGTGACACAAAAAAGTGTAGTCATCAAATTATACCAAGTAGACAAGATATGAATGGACAGAGTAACTAAATTGCTTATAAGTGTGTATTAAATGATGAGCATAGTACACATAGGGAACACACTTGGAATGTCACCTTTATGGTGAATATGCAGTTGGGATAAGTTTTTTGGTATGGAATCCACAAGATGGGGTGGGGGTATATTACAATGAATAAGGTTTCTTTGATGGATGGATGCATGCATGCATGGAGAAGAAAGAGACAGGTAAACCCAGAAAGTAGATCTATAAATAAATGTTACTTTGATCTCTGAAATTGATTTTATTAAATTTTTCATATAATAATATAAAAATTTACAGACTTAAGTTCTTGCATTGCAGGCATTTTCCCAGGTGATAATGTTGTACTGCACTCTTCTACCAATAGGACTAAGTTTCTTTTCCCAGAAAGAAGCAATTGGATGATCTGAATTCAACATTATGTTTGCTAGTTTGGAATGTCATTGCATTCACTGATTTGGAAATTTCAGGGTGTTCAGTCATTTCTCCAGTTTCATGAACATCTCAGTGTTGATGCTCTTCAACAGGATTTCAGGAATTGCATGACAGTGTGTACTATTTCAAATTGAGGGCGGAGGCTGCAATGTAATTCAGTAAGTCATTCAAATATCAGAATCCATCATTTTCTTGAAAACTGAATTGTCCTTGTTCATTGAACAGTATTGTTACACATTAAACAGAACATCAATGTATACATTGAGGCTGGTAATGAGTCACCTAATAAGTTTTTCTGATTGGCTGGTTCTTCCTTGCAGTTGTGGTTCCTTTAAAGTTACTTACAAGTCCAGTACTGATCATCTATACTTAATGTGGTTGAAAATTTGATTCATTTATTGAATCATTCTGCCTGTCAAACATGGTGGATGTTCCAGTTCTACAATCATTATTTGCACATTGTTTGTGCATTGATTTGTTTGATGGATGGCACATAGCTATGTGGCTGATGAAAGGGGCAATCAATTGGTAATAGATATTTTTGTCAGTGACTGAGGATGATGAGTGTACAGTGGTGAGAAATCAGGATCACTGTGTATCTGTGGTCTATCACCTGAGTTCTTAGCATGTTATTATTCAAATACTTAAAAGATGATTATTTAATTAGTAATCTAATTTGTATTGAACCATGAACAGAAGTGCATTTAATTCTTTGTGTTTGTCTTAAATGCATTTTGTGTCAAGTTCTTGTTCACTGCCGGACAAACAATAGCCAACTAATCAGTTCTCCACCAAATAGAATGCACACCATTTCAACAGACAAAATGTACTTGCTGAAATCACTTCTCACTTGAATTGATAAATCAATTTATTTACCTATCTGATTAGTTGCAAATCATCAAAATTAACATCTCAGTGAATTGTCACCTTATCATCATGTGATAAAACAGTTAACTGGGAAATGAAAACTTACACTTCTTTGTAATATAATAAACTCTATTCTAAGTGTGTATTTCTAAATAAATGTTGTGATAAATTAATTAATATCTAAATAGAATAGAACAGTGCTTTTTCAGCTTTGCAAGACAAGGTGGCCCTGAGTTGTGATATGTGTGGTCTCTTTCAGCTTTAATAATAAAATAATATAATAATAATAATAATAATAATAATAATAATAATAATAATAATAATAATAATAATAATAATAATAATAATTTTTAAAAATGTAATAATAATAACAACAACAGCAATAATAATAATAATAATAATAATAATAATAATAATAATAATAATAATAATAACAATAATAATAATAATAATAATAATAATAATAATAATAATAATAATAATAATAATAATAATAATAAATTAATATTATTTTTTAAAGAAGTAATATATTTAAAAAGAGTAGGTCAATTAGAATACAGCTGTATCTTATAATTCTTCTTTGAGGCCCTCAGGTACTTTTACTTACATGTATGTGTCATATACAAAAATGTGTTGGGAAAGTGAAGTCACAACATATTAAAATGGAATGATCAAGTGATATTACTTTTAATTACTCTGAAAATATAAATCATATAGAATGCACAAAGATAAAACAGTTAAAATAGAAATGGGTTTTTCTAAACCAATAATATTATATGTATTAATCTGTTTCTGTAATTTTAAATACTTTTTGAGAAATGTTTCTTTGAACTTTCAACAATTGTAGCTAATGTAACTGATGTGCGCAAAGAATTCCATATCTTTGTTTCAGAATATTTAAACTTACTGTTCAGTGTTGGGTTTTGGAAATTTCAAGCAGCTGCATGAGGTTGACTGTAGAGCATATGGTTCATGATTTTAATTAAAATAGTTCTCTTGTATGTTCAGGTATATTTGTAGACTTGCCAGTAGCTTCCCATGGGTTGGTGGTTCTTTCTGGATTTTTCCCCCGAGTTTTTTTTCCACCCTATATACTGGGCGCCATGTATATAGCCTGTTGTGAGCTGAAAAATGTGATTAAGCCTAAAACAATAGCAGCAACATTTGTAGTATAGTGTATGTTATTCTAGTTTGTGTGGGTAGGTATTTCTTAATTTCTTAATTTTACTTAGTAAAGTTATTTTACTTGATAGAGATCTACATGTATATTATGTGACTCACTTTTAAATCTCTTTCAGCTATCACTCTTTCTTCCTTAACCTTTTCAGTAAGTTATTCATTCATTATCAAATTTATATATTTCTCCAAAGTTCCCCAGGGGTCTATTTTAGGCCTATTGCCACATGCAGTTCTAATTTTCACAAACCAATTTTCTCTATGGACAAAACGCACAAATAGAGACTTGTTTGCAAATGATGTTACTGCCAGTATAAAAGCATTAAGGCTACAAAGATGTAAATAATGTAGATGCATCACAACTCTAATGTAAGATATATTGAATAAAAACAAAAAAAAATATTTCTACAAGAAACAAAGACAAAAGTACTGTACATGGTAATGGATTAATTAAAATATTATACATATCATCATAAATTATAAAATTTCAGATCTTTTTATTCATGTTTTTTGAATGTACTTGCACATAGTGGCATATTAAGTGTCTGGGTGACAATGGGTTTAGGTACCCCAAGAGCTTAGGTGCCCATGATTTCCGGGCAACAATGGATTTTAGTACCCCAAGAGCTCAGGTGCCCATGGTTTCCGGGCAACAATGGGTTTTAGTGCCCCAAGACCTCTGGCAGTATCCTGCTGCTTGTACACTAGCTAGGCTATAATGTTAATCATTATGGTATAGATAAGTTGGGCTAAAATGAATAATGTGCTTGCCTATTCCCTACATGGCCCAAATAATGACTTACTGAAATTTTAATTTTTGTTTATGTCCTGATGCAATCCACTGTAGCAATCAACTAACATTATTGTATTAATGTGGGCTGCTTCAGTCTCCTAGTCAAAGACCCACTTCTCACAAAGACATATTTATGCTACATACATCTATTAGTTCATACATTATAAGATGTTGAAAATTGGCTATTTCAAGAATCATTTAGTAACTTGAACAGATTCTAACATGAAATTTCGGGAATTTATTACTGATGTTGATTATTACTCATCACTAAAGCACAAAATGGCTGAACTGAACAATGTCATTTTTGGCAAAAGGAGAATGTTGGACAAAAAATATGAAAGCAAATTTATGGTGAGATAGAATAAAAGAACTGTTGGAAGGAACAATATGTAGGACATAAAATATTCTGACAAAGAAATGATGAAACAGATATGAAACAGCATACATGCATTATCTTAAATTTATTGTTCCTTTTTCGTATGATGATATTTGTTTTGATTATTGTGCTGAAGATAATGGGTTTTTTTTGCAGGGTGTTTAATTTGTGTGTGGATTTATATGGATGTTTTATTCCTGCTGTTTCTTAATACTTAGCTATTAATAATTGTATGAAAATACACCAAATTTATCGGGTTTTCTTGATAATTGCATTATTTATTTAATGCATCTGTCTTTCTGTGTCATTTGCTATGCCCATTTTAATTGGTGACTGGGATTGGGCCAAATAAAAAATATGGATCTAGTTACCCTTACTGCTGATCCTTCATTTTGGTTTGAAGAAAAGAAATTTGAAAAAAAATTCAGTAGAAAAAAATTTGCCAAGGGAGTACCTATAATTGAAGATAAATTCATTATGCAAGTGACATTTTTTTCTTGTTTTGTGTTTCATTTAGATATGTCCAGAACTCAAAAAACCAGAAAAACTAAAGAAAAAGTTTGTACTGACCTACCTAAAATGTTTTAAATGTAACCAGAACCATACATTTTGTGTTTGGCCTTAGGTGTATTTACTTTTCAGTAATAAGTTCGGTGATATATCTTCTCAGCGAATTAAGGCTTTTGTATCATTATTGACTATTTCATTGTACTGTCTGAATTTTGTAGTGCTGACCTTGCCATGATAAAAATACACTTGAACTGTATAAAAAAACTGGCAGAGGTTGGAGGGAGGGGCAGTCTTAGCTGAACTGCAACTTCCAGACCAGGAAGTTAGTATATGATTTTAGGCTCTGCTTCAGTTATTTGAAATTGAGCAATTTAAAGCAGTCTCATCACCAAAGAGAATTTCATTGACCCATGATACAAATAAGAAAAAGGAAATCTACATTTTTTTTGTAGGCAGCATATACATGGAAACATTTCATTTGTGAAGCAGAAACATGTTCTTTTGAATGCAGCAAATGAAAACTTGATCAATAATATTTCATATTTACATTTTCTCTTTAATATTGGTGTCAAATGTGGAGTCTCTGACAGTGCTGGATATACTGTGACATAATGTAATGGAATAGCATATTTGGGTCTACCCTCTTCTTCTAAATTTGTAGTCATGACATGAAGGCACCAGTATGCAGGTAAGTAGTTCAGCTTAAGTACACAAGCAATGACTATGTAGTTCTAGCGTTGCTACTCTTGATTTATTTCACTTAATTTCATGGCTAATGAAAATTATAATTTCATTTCACATCATTCCATGCCCTGTGTTTGTGTTGTATGTATTATTACTATATGTTTTTGTTGTTGTAGGGTTTAATGCCATTTTTCAGCACAAGATAGGCTATACATAGCGGCCAGTATAAATGGTGGAGGAAGAACCTGGGAAAACCTCAGAAAAAACCACCGACCCATGAGAAGCTACTGGCAGGCTTTCTCACAAACCCACATTGGCTGAACCTGATATTTGAACCCACACAGAGAGAGGTAAGATGGTAGTGATCCATAATGGTGAGAGCTTTAGACCATTCGGCCACTAGGGGTCCCCATTACTGTATATACTCACTTATAAGTCTAGTAAAACAGTTGACAGTTAAGACTCAAATTTATTGTTGCATGATGCATTGAGAGATCTGTGTATGAAGTTTGTTATAAGTAACAAGTGGACAAAGAATAATCAGTAGAATAAACAGCATAGACCCAGATCTTCCAGTACATTGGGCAATTGCAGATCAGGATGTATGTTTGTAGCTGGA
This sequence comes from Potamilus streckersoni, assembly GCA_016746295.1. Lineage (NCBI taxonomy): Eukaryota > Metazoa > Mollusca > Bivalvia > Unionida > Unionidae > Potamilus > Potamilus streckersoni. Next base: position 5,502,878 of record JAEAOA010001358.1, read on the forward strand.
CTTATTAGCAAGTATAAGGTATGACACATCATCATGCATTCACATTTTATGCCTTCCATGAACATTGTGATAAATAAGGAGTGATAGCTTTGTTCATTTACATTTGTGCATTTTTTTCTGATATTGATTTAGCCTATTGTGTAAATGGAATCAATTTATTCCAAAAAAACCCCTCAAAACAAGCAGTACACATTGTATAGAGATGGCAGCTGTAGCCAGACTAATTCATCAAGGGATTCTAAAATTTCCAGTCTTACTAAAGAATTGTGCAAGATAGCTTTGAATAAAACATAACCACTTTCTTTCATCCTCAGATCCTGCTGCAACTAGTTAATTTATCTCCATCACTGCTTTTCAGGAGACCTTATCTAATTAACCAAACACAAGTAGCTTGATATATTCAACTAATTGCTGATAACTTGTGGTGTCAGAGTAGATGAAGGTTAAAGTGGCAGAAGAAATGATGATGTTTTTAAAACATGTGAAAACTCATTATGTATTCTACTTACACTGTATCTGGATGCCTCCTGCACAGAATTTGAATTTGTTCTGTATATAGCATTGTCCTAGTCCAGATTAAAATGCAAAAAATCCCATAACCTTTTGGAAAAAAAAATCGCTGAGAAATGTTGTTTTCACTAACATTATTAGAGATATAGCAATTATGTTCTCTAAGCTTTACTTTCCCAGCTATGGTTTAGGGTCCCAGGAGACAAAGCATTCTGAAGCACTCATTTTTACTGATTACTGCCACCTCACCTGTTCGTGTGGGTATGAATCTTGGGCTCTGACAGTGTGGGATATGGGTATATGAAAAAGCTTGCCAGTAGCTTCTCATGGACTGGTCATTCTTCCTGAGGTTTTGTTGGGTTCTTCTTCCCAGCTATACTGGCCACAATAAATAGCAGATTGGGTACTGAAAAATGTCATTAAACCCTTCTACAATTGCAGTGAATCACAAGCTGAGCTATGTCAACTACCTAGGTTAATATTATTAGGCCTACTTGGGCCTCTTGTTTATTAATTTCTAAAGCAGTTATGAACCTTAATTAACAGCCATTTAATTGATTATTATGGGGCCCCATATCAAAATATTTCATCTTTCGAGATCCATTTTTTATGGGGTTATATAGCCTTTTTCATGGATATTTTTATTTGGCACCCTTTCAAAAAGTATGTGTCTCCTATTCTACTTGTTTTAAAAGTTGGGTAGGCAGGTTGTGACTTTTTTTTTAAGAAAAATTTTTGACAATGGGGGAAAAATGCTGTGGTTGACAGTGAGAAACAGGAATGGTTGACTGACTGGAAACACACTATTCTGATTCTTTGGTCTTAATCTAAGTAAGAAAAAAGGGTGAAAAGTTTTGTAAAATTCAACAAATGCCTTATCTCTCTTGAATATCAAGTGAAAATATAAAATGAACTTATATAAATTGCAAGTCCCAGATAGTCCCAAAAAAATATATCACTGGTCCTAAAGAATAAAGTTCTAATTAAATTTGAATCTTGTTTGAAATAAGATTCATTACTGAAGGTGTTGATATGCTTGTAGTCTCAAATTTACTGAGTGGCCAAGTGGTCTAAAGCATGACCGTTACGGATCACTGCCATCTCACCTCTGTCTTCGTGAGTTCCAGTCCAGACTCTGCTAACGTGGGTAAGTGAGAAAGCCTGCTAGTAGCTTCTCGTGGGTCGGTGGTTCTTCCCTGGGTTTTCCCAGGTTCTTCCTCCACCATTAGAACTGGCCGCCATGTATAGCCTATCTTGTGCAGAAAAATGGCATTAAACTCTACAACAACAAAAAAACCCCAACTAATTTACAAGTAATCTGAAGATGTAATGATGTGCTAACAGTCTTCCAATAAAGCATCCCTTAAACCTAATTGAATCCTATGTTGTAGGTGAATTACTTACTTGCTGGAAAATCAGATGGTATATGTTACGTGTTTCATCTCATGAACTATATTTTTGTTAGAATTATGACCAATATGTCTTTGTATCTTTACACATTATGTTGCTTGTAGCTGGCTTAAATTGAGAACCATTAAATAGTTTCTTTTCTTATCTGGTATGAACAAATTTCTTATAGAATTTGGTTTGAACATTGTCTCATAAACTTGCTTGCATGTTTCTTTTATACATTTTAGTCTCATTTGTAAGAGTTATAACCTCTTGATTGCTTGTTCATAAGTTTACTTCTCCAAATGTTGTTAGATTTTAACACATTTTACATGTGGTTTAAGAATGACACAATGAGTGAATTTGATTTTTGTCCTTTGATGACATCATTAACAGTAATACTGTACTTAATGGCCTCTCTTCCTGGCTTGGTTTTGACAGTAAAATTTACACAATTTTTTTTTACTTTTCAGCCAAATTTGTCAGGTAGCTTTATAGTGCTGAGACCTTGAATGAGTTTAATTTCAGGTGTTCTATTTTATAATTTGGTAGAGTTATGGTTCCTGATACCTGTTGCACCTAACTTTGCTTTCTACAGCAGAACTTTAATATTGGACAAAGAAGAAACAGACAGATTTTGGATTGCAAAGACAAAAGTCAAGGTCCCACTAACTTAAGGAGGAAAATTGTTTTTCTAGTTGAAAATGGCACCATTGTGGTGTCCAATATCCCCACCACAGCCAGATTTGAAAATCTTGTCATCATGGAAGACATCATGAACACTCGGCAATTAAAAAGTTGAAATGGTCTGGGTTTGAATCACATAGCAATATGAAACAACAGCATGACAATCCAAGTGATATTTAACCTAAGCTGTTAGACATGTTCAGCATGGACATATATTACAAATTAAATCCTTTCATAATTAGAGGATAAAGATGTACAACAAATGAAATGATTGGAAGTTGGTATGGCTTGCATATTTATCAGTGGTTTACAAAAAAGCAGCTGTCAGCAGTTTCCAGTGCTGGATTTAGGACAAATGAGGCAGTGTGCTAATTAAGTTATGAGGCTCCTTACTTGGGCCCTGAAGGAGATAGGTGCTAGTAGGCCTACACAGGTAGTAAGGCATATATACTAAGGAAATGTAGGAGTAGTTAAAACAGTCATAGACTTCTGAAAAATTCATTGTAAATTTTTTTTTGCCAAAAAGATGGCCAACAGAGACTCTAAGCACAATGGTAGGAATGTTAGTTAAAGTGCAGCATTAATTTAAAATAAAGCTTTTAATTTTAGGATCAAAATGTCAAAGGTCACAGTGGGTCAGAGAATAAAAATTGAATTTATTATTGCTTGCTTTGAAGGAACATTTTGGATGGGTTTTTTGTGAGACAAGGAAGGCAACTATTCAGGTTAAGGGCCATGCTAACACAGATTGGAAGAAAACCAGTTCAGTACCTCATGCCAAGAAAGAAAAATGTTTAAGCAAAAGAATTTGTGCCCTGTGCAGCAAACCATTACGAGACTTTGTGTATTGTTTTCATTTGAGACAAGAAGGCACATATTGATTTGAGGGTCAACCAGTCAAGGTCACAGACTGAAAAAAAAGAAAAATGGTTTCCATTAAACAACTTGAGTTCTATGTCTTTTACAGTGATAATATTTTGTAGATGGCTTTTATTTAAGACAATTAAAATATCTACACATTTTTAGGTTCTGAAAGTTATGTAAATGACAGGTGAAAGAGGATTTACATATATGATATATAATAGCATAAGTTTATTTACCATGTAAAGGTATCTAGCATCCCTTATGGTGCTTTTGACTTTTGACTTCTTTCCATCATACAAATTTGGGTGGTCTACATGCACTTACATGAGCAAATTGTACTCCATTCCTTTAGCTTTCTCCGAGATATATAAAGTACTATTTTAGTGTGTAATAGTTCAAAATCTTGCCTATAGATATGGTTTTACAAGAAAGAAAACTGGTTTACTTGATTTATTTCCATGCATTCAGTTGTTTTAATTAATAAATATAAAAAATGATTTTTCATCCATATTTGAAGCATATGGGTACATAATTTTAATTTCATCTTCGACTCTTGGGTTACAGTTTTGGCAGGAATATTTGTGCAAAATATGGATTGATTTAATCACATACAATTATCAGCATTATCCTGGCTGGAAATATTGTATTTCTGGTCCAGCTAGACCAGTTGATGACATTTTATGTGGCTAAACAGTTCATCTTATAAATCATAACTACCTTCCTAATGTACCCAGTCTGGCTTTTTGCCTAGCATATGTTTCCATATTTTTTCACAGATTACAAAGACGTGGCTTAAAATGTTACCACACTCTAGCAATAAGAAGACAGTATATATTGATAAGATCTTTCATACAGCAAATAAATCAGACTGCTAAGTTTTATTATTTCCAGTGTTTTGTCAGTTGATCAATTAATATCAATTTTCAAAGTAAAGATTAGAACCAGCCAGCTGTCAGATTTTTGTCCACTGTACTGCCAGATTCTTGCCAATGTGATCCCAGTTTTTATTGACAGTAGTATTAGAAACTAAAAAAAACACTTGAAATTGACACTGCACATGTATTGCCAGGAATAAAAAGTTTTTTATTAGTCTTTTGTCATTCATTTTATCAGATATAATTTTTGCTTTTATCGAGATATTGCCAGTCTGGTCACAAGGTTTTGAAACCAATAAACTTGACTAATCCAGCAAGAAGTTAACATATTTTTTGCACAAGAATAAACCATTACACAATCAGTTGTTTATAAAATTAAAATGTTGAAAAAGTTAATTATCTAAATTTGATAATATGAAAGGTTTTTGGGAACTATAATTCTTTGACCTTTCTAACACCAGTTTTGTGTGTGTGTGTGTGTGTGTGTGTGTGTGTGTGCATCTTTGTGATTGGATTTTTAATGAAGCTTTAACAATTTTTCAGCCATATCACTATGATATCAGTAGTGTTGCAGTTTATTGTGATGTCCAGCATGGGGTAACATGCCACAGATATGTAGCATGCTGACCCACCCAGTCACATTATTTTGACACCAGGCCAACCAGTCCTAACACTTAACTCCTAATGCTGAATGCCTGGCAGCTGTTTGTACCATTTTTATGTCTTTGGTAAGACTCAGCCAAGGTTCAAAACTGTGACATCTCACATCTGAGGCAGATGCTCTGAACTATAATACCACAAGAGTGGTCAACACTAATTGTACAAATAGAGAATAGTCTCTTCTCACCATGGCATGCATTTACTGGTACAAAAGAGTGGGAATGAAGCAGTTGCATGAACTTGATAAAAACATGGAAAACCAGCTTCCATAAAAAGTGTGGTCTTTTAGGATTTGAGGTATTAATTGCATGCAAAAAATAGGAACCAGTCTAGAAGCTGATGAATATAAAAAGTATATACAAGTTGGAGGTTCATAATTTGTTGATAATGAAAAGCTAGATTTTAAAAAAAATGTTGAGAAACCAGATATTGTTGATGAAGTTTAAATATTTATAGTGACTTATGAACAGAAGGCTTCATGGAAGATTGGTCAATTTACCAAATGAGCTTCTTCTTTAAATAAAATCATTATTGTTGTTGTTGTTGTTGTTGTTGTTATTGTTATTATTATTATTATTTTTATTATTATTATTATTATTATTATTATTATTATTATTATTATTATTATTATTATTATTATTATTATTATTATTATTATTATTATTATTATTATTATTATTATTATTATTATTATTATTATTATTATTATTATTATTATTATTGGTAAAAGAAATAGGTAGCATGATTTTATGCACATGTAAATCAAAATATATTTTAAATAACTTGCAAGTGATATATGCTAGACTTAAAGGGGGAATTACAGATCACTTAAAAGTTTCCTATACATGTATTTTACATATGTAATGAAATAAGTGAAATGTCTATACAAAGGCCTTTTCAAATTGTAAATGTCTGTACAAAGGCCTTTCAGAATTGTATATGTCTGTGCAAAGGCCTGTCAGTTTTTGTACATGTCTATATGTATAAAGGCCTTTCAAATTGCACTGTATAAAAGCCTTTTAGATTTGTATATGTCTGTTGGTATATAGATCTTTCAGATTTGTACATGTCAAATTTGTATGTGTATATGACCATTGTACATGTAATGAAAAAAGAAAATCTTTCAAATGACTTTTGACCAAATTTAAGAAAGCATTCTCACATGTAGAAGATTAAAACTTGTAAAATCTGGCATATTAGTGTCATATTAGTAACTATTACTACCTTCAACTTGAGATTTTGTAAAGAACTTCTATTCAGAATTTGACCAAATTTAACAAGAAGCCTCCTTAACTAAAATGCTGATCCACCATCAGTTATGGCCACCATTACTAAAATGGAAAATAATTTGCTAAAAGCTTTTACAAATCGTCTTAACAGAATTACCCAAATTAAACATTCTTAGAAAGCATCCTATTGCTGATCTGCCTTTAAAAAGACCACGGATGCTAACTATAAAATACCATTAAACGACTTCTTGTCGACTGCTGAATGGAATTTAACAGTTTCATAGAAACTATCCTGTCATGAACTGCTTTTAGATATGTAAAGATGCAAGGGTCTGCATGACCTGCTAGTCAAGGCTTTGCATTTCTGGCCAGAAGAAAATAGGTTTGATTCCTGCCAGCACACTGTATCCTAAATCAGCTACAATGGTATATATCCTTTGGCAAGGTACTTTAATCTTAATAGATATATGTACATACACATTACTTGCCTCAGCAAGATATGAACTTTAGTGTATTACTATGCAATACCCCTACCCTTTTGTACAAATGATGTGGATTCTGCATCAGATATGGCCACCATGGTTTCTCAAAAATCACTTAACAGAACTGAACCAAATATAACAGAAAAATATCTTGGAATAAAGTCCTTTTAAGATCTACACAAAATATGCCAAACTGATTTAAATATAGCAGCTGCTGCAGAAAAAAAACAATAAATTTAGTGACTTTTTCAAAAAAACTTGGCAGAATTTGACCTGATATGACATAAAATCATTCTGGTGTAAAGGGCTTTCAGGTTTTGTGTAACTTTTAAATTATGTTTTTTCTTAACCATTCAATAGAATTTCACCAAATTTGACAGCATCTTTGCATAGGATCCTATTAAATGATATTGATCTGGTCTCATCACATACTGTATATACTCACTGATAAGACCAGACCAACTGCAAACTGCACAGACCCAGATCTATGGTTGCATACTGCACAGGCAGATCTGGGTTTGTACAATTTAGTAGGAGTTATAAATATAATGAATGTCTGCAGCATAATGCTCCAGTGTTCTATGATCTGTCACACCGCAGTCACCATAGCAATATGGCTGAAAAATTGTTCAAACTACATTAAAATCCAAATCATACACACACCTAATGACCCAGGCCTTCTTTGCTTGCTATAGGGAAAGCAATGTAATTGTCAAGAAAATGGGATGAAGTGTTTGTAATACTCTGCACTAATCTAATGTACTCCATGTATCCATGAAAATTATTTTTAAGCAGGGTGTATGGCACAAATTACATCACCTCCAGCAGACTGATTTTATTAGTCTGACTTTGTTTATAGCCTCAGATCCCAATTCTAAGTCAAAGTATTAGCAACCAAGCACCATATGATAAAATTTAACTATCCTTCCATGATAAAATTTAACTATCCTTCTTGCACTACAAATGTATTTTACAAGCTGACAACATTATCAAATTTCTTACAGGTTCTAAGGATTGCTATTATCTATTTCCTGCTAGTGTTGTGATGTGTTTTTGTGGCTCTTTTTCAGTACTATTATTGGCTACCTGTACACAGCCATTATAGAATTTTTTTGATGTTATGCCTTTATGAGTAATGTCCTTATATACTTGTGCAAGGATGAAGATTGTAAGCTTACCTGTTCCTATGGTTGAGACATCAATAATTAATTTTTCTTATTGGTGAAACTAATTAGTTGCCATAACAGTAGGTACTCTAAACAAAACAACTAATCCTATTCCTTGAAATTGATATTTGTTTTTCATTACCTGATTTTCAAGTCCATAATTTTTAGTAAATGTACTACATCTACCTGTATTGGTACCTTCAAACATAACCAGATGTAGTCAAGGATTTTATATAAAAGTGCAGTCAGGAAAGCTGACAGTATTTTCAGGAAGTTGAAGAATGATAGGGAGATGTTTTGCTTGGGTGGGGCATAATCTTGATGTCATACAGTATCATGTATGTCTGGTGTTGTCATGGTTAATAATCCCTAATACAAATAATTTGCAAAGAATTTTTGACTGCCATATTTGCTTGTAAATAAAGTGCTCTCAACTGTAAACCAATAGTATTCCAGCAGGTCAGAGTCTGTGTTGTTTGCTCTGTGTTTGATATAAAAAAAGGGTTGATTTAATCTGCTGAAACAACAGTTATAGCAGATTCATTTGTGGTGTGATATAAACTGCTAAATAGAGTTTGAAGCTGTCTGCCATAGTTAGTGTCAGTCCATACACCAAAGAACTAGAGTATATAAAAACAACAAAAGTACATGTTAATCTGACATTTTTAAATATGAAAAGAGAAGATTATTGGACAATGGCAATTTCAGTTTGCCTTTCATACTCTGAGCTCTTAGACTGAATAGTTGATGCATTGTTATTAGAGGGATGCAGGTTAATGCATTGGTATCAGAAGACTATAGGTTAATGTATAGTTATCAGAAAGGTGCATATATTTGTCGATGCATCTGTGCATCTATCTGTCCATGCTTTTGTTTGCACTTCTGTACATCTATCTGTCTAGCTTCTGTGCACCAATCTGTCCATGCTTTCTGTTTGTATATCTGTGTATTTATCTGTCCATGCTACTGTTTGTGCATCTATCTGTCCATGCTTCTGTTTGAGCATCTGTGCAACTATTTGTTTTGCATCTGTCTGTTTCTGCTTCTGTTTGTGCATCTGTACATCTATATGTCCATGCTTTGGTGCATAAATCTGTCCATGGATCTGTTTGTACATCAGTGCATCAGTCTGTCCATGCTTCTATTTGTGCATCTGTCTGCTGTTGCTTTTGTTTATGCATCTGTACATCTATATGTCCATACCTGGGTGCATCAGTCTGTCCATGGATCTGTTTGTACATGTGTATCTAGCTGTCCATGCTTGTATGCATATCTGTCCATGCTTCTGTTTGTACATCTATCTGTTCTTGCTTCTGTTTGTGCAACTGTGCATCTATCTCTCCATGCTATTGTTTGCATATCTGAGAATCTATCTCTCCATGCCTCTGTTTGTACATCTGTCTGTCCATGTGTCTGTACATCTCCATAGCTATCTGTTCATGCTTCCATTTTGTCCATCTATCAGCACATTCTAATGTTCATGCAGTTTTGCATTGATCCACCCATAATTCTGTTTGTACATAAGTGCATCTATCTGTCCATGCTTCTGTGCATTTGTTCAATGATTTATCCAATCTTGTGTTATGCAGTTTTACCTCAATCCATTCATGCTTCTGTTTGTGCATATGTGTATCAAACTGTCCATTGCTTCTGTTTGTACATTTGTGCATCAATGCTTATGTTTGTACATCTGTGCATCAATCTGTCAAAACATCTGTGTATCTATATGTCCATGCTTATGTTTGTACATCAGTGTATCAATCTGTCCATGTATCTGTGCAATTGTCCCTGTTTCTGTGCATCTATCCATGCTTATTGCACATCAATCTGTCAATGCTTTTGTTTGTACATCTGTGCAACTGTATGTGCAGCTATCTGTCCATGCATCTGTGCAGCTATCTGTCAATGCTTCTGTGTATCTATCTGTCCATGCTTCTGTCTATCTATCTCTCCATGAATCTTGCATTTATTAATCGTTGCATCTATGCATCAGTATGTTTATGCTTCTGTTTTTGCATATTTGCATTGATCTGCCCAAGATTCTGTATATCATTCAGTTTTTCATATTAACTCTGTTATACGAAATGAGGGGAGGGTGATAATATATGGTATAATATTACAGAATGGAGGAGTAGATACACTACATTGAAGTTTTTGGATCTTAGATATGGGGTTGGGGGAATTGGATATGTTGACTTTGCTTAAAACCAGAGCACCATCCAGAGCACGTTTTATTGTAAAAATGTAATCCTAATTCCACTGATGTCTCAATGTCAAAGCTTCATTACCTGAATGCAAACTCCCAAATTGGTGATGGGTAGCTTGGTTAGTGAAATTTATCAAAATTGCAGATATTTTTGATTTCTTCAGATCTACCATATTCTTGCATATACTAGTCAAATCCTACTGTAAACTGCATAGACCCAGATCTGACATCACATAATGCACTGACAGATCTGGGTTGATGCATCATTTTAGGACCAAATATTTAGAACAAACAATATAGACATAGACATGCAAGAGATTTATGAATGGTAGGTCCAGGTTTATGCTGTTTGCAGTTTGACCTAATTTAGAAGTGAGCATATATAGCAGTTACCTTCTTTGACCTATCTTGGACACCTGTTGTAGCATCCTACCTTTCCTTTTCCATATCAGTATTAGTGATCAGTTCATAAATCAAGGTTGCTATAACTGTACATCATCATCACCATCATTGTCATTGTCATCATCATTTAAATGCTAAATATGCTTTGCTAAGTATCACTGTTCAGCATTTACCCATCTTGTCATCTTTCCTTCCAGAAACACTTTTGTTATTTCCTTGTCTAAAAGTGACAATACTAATCAATTCATTTATTATCCTTTCCATCTCACACTTTGAGATTGTTATGTTTAAATGCCATTTGTATAATATATTGCATGATATGAAAATTATTTGCTCAGTTGTTTTGATTCAAAGTGAGAGTCTGAAAGCCTCTGGATGCTGCCAATGTAAAGCTGCCTTTATTTGCCATAAATGATGATCCCAACATCATTTGTAAATTGCCATTCTGCCAAGATTCAGTTATTAATACAAAGTAGAATAATGGTTGGTTTGATGAAATTTTTCATATCTGATCCTGCTATAAAGGACCACAGAAGATGATGACCAGTCACATGTTTGATCAAATAGTTTATCAGTTTTCACTTCCCATATAATGGAGTAATTGTAGCATACAATTTCATGTTTGGATTTGGATGGTCTTTTCTAGGACAGGCATTGATTTGACTGTATTCCACATAGTAAGTTTTGACCTCATCCCCATGTAAATTGCTGATCTTGTAGCATGCACATCTTTAATACTGTTTTAGGATAGTGTGTTAGAGTAAAAATTCCATTTTTAGGAAAAAGGATAATAAACTTAAAATTATATATCCTGATTTTGTTCAAGGTTTGCTAAATCATATAGCTAAGAGGAATCATACCTCTGGTTATTATTTTTTTTACTTAGGAAGTATTTTGATTCATTCATTTCCTATTCATGCTCTAGTCAGACTGTTTTAATAAAATGTCAGAATATCTAAGAAAAAAAATACCTCCTATAATATATATATATATATATATATATATATATATATATATATATACACACACACTCATATATACATTAAAAGAACAATTTTTAATGTTTTTATATAAAGCTATTTGATATACCATTATGTTGTTGGTATATCAGACTGGTCTGCTCTTGGTACATTGATATCAATAATTGAGTAATGTTTGCAACTGTAGGTTCTGTTCAACAGTTAAGGCTACCTCTTCTAAATCAATGATGAATTTCCACTGATTAATCATTTGTTATATAATAAAATAACCTGTCTTTCTGTCTGTCTATCTCTCTGTCTCTCTTTTGGATGGTCTGTAAGCATTTCTGTTTAATACCAGTGAATTGGTGTATTTCTCTTTGAACCACTCTAGGAAGATGCTGGCTAAAATCAGTGAAAAAGCAAGCATGGCAGATTTTTGATTGAGGTTAAGTCATGCAATGATGTCTCTTCACCTTTAAATGATGTTAAAATTTACAGTCACATGAACCAACAGAAAAGAGAGAGATGAAATGGAGGATGGAAGCAGTTGTGTGCTCAGTAGTAATGTTATAGTGACTTAGATCAACTGTATATATACGTTTGAATTATCTTTTGTTGTATTAACACAGATTTAGTCTTTACATTACCTTTTGTTTATGCTTAGGTGCACAGAAGTCTTTTGTATAAAATAGTCTTTTCAGCTTTCTTTTAGAGGAACAATATGTGGGGTAGGTGTGGTCACAGAAAATCCCCCTGGGACAACCCCAATTGCTTATCTTGCATGCACAGTGCAAGAAGACAGATGGTTGTCCCTTCTCCATGCTATGATTTGGATCTTGCTTAGTATAGATGTACTTGCAGAATGAAAAAGAAGGCTCCTACCTTGTCTTACTTGGTTTTCTAGTTCTCTGAGTCACTGGAGTTTCACACTCATGAGATACTCTTATGGTCAGTAAGCCAATCCCTATGGAGGTTATTAAAGGTTGGAAAGTGAGTCACACTGTACCATTAGTGAAGAAAAGCTCTTTCATGAAGGCAGAGTTGTCTACTTACCTCTCTAGAGGGAAAGACAGCATTCTCTTTTCCACTAGGACAGAGAGCAAGTTGGGCATTTCCCACATGGAAGAACAGCAGGTATCATGATACCAATTGTTTTTCCATATACCTCAATGCTGATGTTTTGTGAAATAAATATACTTTCTGTCCTAATTCAGCATGCAAGTCATGCACTGTCATAGAGAACAATGTTAGATTGTCAGTTTGACAAGGACAAAACCAGGTACTCCATTGCATTTAAGAGAGATAACTCTGCTGGAACTAGACATGGTTTGCAGTTGGACTTGTCTTATAAGCACATAGACTTAAACAATAGAATAATGTATGAAAAAGATCACTTTATACTAAGTGAGATATTTCATTACTGATGGTTTCTCAAGTTGGATGGCAATTATGATTGAAAATTATGTCTGTATTCAAGTTGATGCAGATGACTTGCTTTCGTCTTGTAACATGCCTTCATTATTTGTAAATTCTAAATATAGTCCTGTGAAGATAAAAGAAGAACATTTCAAGGTTACAAGAGATGTGGAATTGAATTCCCCAATAAAGAGTGTGGTTTAATTGCCTAATAAAAAAGATTAGCAGTTGAATAGGCTAATAAAGATGTATTTTTGAATTGCCTATAAAAAGTGTGGTTGAATTAATCCTAATAAAGATGTGAGGTTGAATTGCCTAATAAAGATATGAGATTGGATTGCTTAAAAAGGTGGGGTTGAATTGCCTAATAAAGCTGTGAGGTTGAATTGCCTAATAAAGATGTGAGGTTGAATTACATAATAAAGATGTGGCTGAATTGCCTAATAAAGAGTGGGGTTGAAATGCTTAATAAAAAATGGGGTTGAATTGCCCAATAAAGAAGTGTGGTTGAATTAATCCTAATAAAGATGTGAGGTTGAATTGCCTAATAAAGATATGAGATTGGATTGCTTAAAAAGGTGGGGTTGAATTGCCTAATAAAGCTGTGAGGTTGAATTGCCTAATAAAGATGTGAGGTTAAATTACATAATAAAGATGTGGCTGAATTGCCTAATAAAGAGTGGGGTTGAAATGCTTAATAAAAAATGGGGTTGAATTGCCCAATAAAGAAGTGTGGTTGAATTAATCCTAATAAAGATGTGAGGTTGAATTGCCTAATAAAGATATGAGATTGGATTGCTTAAAAAGGTGGGGTTGAATTGCCTAATAAAGCTGTGAGGTTGAATTGCCTAATAAAGATGTGAGGTTGAATTACATAATAAAGATGTGGCTGAATTGCCTAATAAAGAGTGGGGTTGAAATGCTTAATAAAAAATGGGGTTGAATTGCCCAATAAAGAAGTGTGGTTGAATTGCCTAATAAAGATATTGGAGTAAATTACCTAATGGTGAGAACTTGGCATTTACTTTTTATAGTAATCAACAGCATTCTTTATACATTTGAAGCTACCTTAAAAGTAACCTCAGTTACACAATTGCCTGTACTGAAGACCTTTAGTTAAACCTGCCTTTTCAGGGACCTCTATATAGGGATAACTTCTCATAAAGAAAAAGAATTATCCACTTAGTTTGCTTGATGGGTAGGTTTCACTCGACATTCTCAAGGTCTTTGGTGGCTGCTTATAACAGGTTATACTGCTGTAGTATTCTTGGTATGTTCCATTTGCAAATTAGGGACTGACCATTTAATTGTGGCTGGGTTGGATCTGCAATTTATTTTTTTATAAGTAATATGATGAATATAATAGATTATTTTATGTAAAAAATCAAAATGAGAATATTTGTTTTCAGAGCTAACTGAGAACCAGAAATTTTATTCAACCCCATCCACCATATAACAAATTAAATGGAAGGTCCCTTAGATTCTTATCATTGGATGTGTGATTTATAATGAGCTGTTTCAGCTGTTATCATGCAATCCCCAATTTCCAAAATTGTCAATTAGGAAACTCAAACAAGCAAGATAATACAATTCCAAATTGGATTAAAATTCCAAAGTAAAGAAACAGTTGCCAATAAAATAATTTAAACCAATACACTGGCCTAACAGTTCAGTTTTTGGATTATGAGTACCCAGGCCCTACCAAATTATCTAAAGGTAACCCAAAGAATCACTTAAATGTGGTATCAAGGTAGTTCTGTTCAGCTCATGTAAGTGGGAAAACAAGTTGTTGACAGCAGCACACTTCTAAGGCTGGCATCAGTAGCATCAACATTTTTTTTAGATTACAGTAAAACCTGTTTTGAGAGACCACTGCTGTGAGAGACTACCTGTTTTGAGAGACCATTATTTTCATGTACAGATTAATTGATCTTAAAGTGTTATGACCTGCTATGAGAGAACACCTGTCTTGAAACCATTATTTTTTGGCACAAAGGGGTGGTCTTTCAAGAGAGGTTTTACTGTAGTACAGTTTTTCATTTACTTCTATTTCCTTGATAATGTGGTTTATTTTGTTCATACTTGGAATAGCTTTATCAGAAAGAAAAATTATCTTTTACTCTCCCAAATTTACGTTCACAACAACAATAATGTATCCTGCTCACTTTAATCCATCCTATGCAAGAAATTGTCACAGACTTAAAATTTTCACCATCTTAGTTTTCTCCTTATGAAAATAACATGTGGATTAGTCATTCGATCATCTTACCAAGATTAAACAATACAGTACTGCTTATATGAGGAGCCTGCGATGAACAGAAAATCGAATGAGGCCTTATATTGCTAGTTGTTGTGATGCATGAACTGAAATTTCAGATGCTTTTACAGACACATTTTTTATATTGAATGACCTCCAGACCCAAATTAAAAGGGAAGTAACTCGTATCTCTTCTCAAAGGCAAACATTCTTCTTCAGAGATTGCTTTGATTCACAGGCAAATAAATGAAGATATATAATTATACCTGTCACACTGCCACAAAAGTTTGGCTTCCATTTCAGCTTCAGTAACAAACAACTACTTTTCAACAAAATATGGGGAAATTGTACTAGTTCCCAGCTAGACAGAATTCACAAGCTTCAAAAACGAGCAGCTTGGTTTGATTCTTGATATCCCCATTGATACATCATCATCATCATCAGACATGATCACAGAAGTGAAATAGTTAAGAACACTCAAGAGAATTGATTTTCAGAGGAGTTTTGGTTTTTAAAAGGAGCTGTTCTAGAGCACATGACTAAATTATTCAACAAAATGTCTTCTTCCCATGCATAATCTAAGATCAAATGTTACGAACGATTTAAAATCACTGAAACATCACACTGAACATTTAAAAAAAGTCAATAGTAAAGGAATTCAGGGGCAAAAAAGAGAACTCATCTGCTGGTAAACTTAAATCCTGTAAAAGAAATGTCCATGTTGAAATAAATATTAACAAATATGAGAGAAAGTTGTGGGATTTATTGCAATGGTGCACTTCAAATTTATCACTTGCTTGTGTTGTATCTTTGATATTAGCATGTTTATAAATGTTGTATACATAAACTGTGTTTAGTATATGAATGTATCTCAACTTTTGTACCTAATTATGTTTTATGATGATGTTTTATGATGAAGTATAATACAGGTGTAAACTTTACTAAATGTCACATTTTTGCAGAGTAGACTAAAAGTATCTCTAAACAGAAGTGATCATTAACTGCTGTGTTTACATTAAGATCTTGCTGAAAGTCATTTTAAGAGAGTTATTGCAGAGTTAAAACAAAAATTTCTATATGCAGTTAAATCCTCCTACTTTCATAAAGTATTTTACTATGAACTTATAGATGTACTTACTTGTAGATAGTTATTTTCATGAGATGGAAAACCTGAATATATATTATTAGTTTTTAGTATCCTTTCTCAAGGGAGATTTGTTGTATTGAAATAATTGAAATACCCCTTTAAATAAAGACATCGTCATCATCATCACCACCACCAACAACAACAACACCACCACCACCACCATCATCATCATCATCATCATCATCATCATCATCATCATCATCATCATCATCATCATTGACCTTTATCGAGGAAATTTGTCAGGGGTGAATCAGAATGGTTATTATGAGTAAAGGTGGCTGTTATGACCGGTTTTACTATACATTGCTTCTTTCAACTCTGTAATCTTAAACTAAGTAAGAGAAAACATAGAAAACCAACAAGTTTTGTAAATTCAACAAATTTATCCATTGAATACAAAATAAAAATCTAATATAACATATTATTATGAATTAAGTCTCATATAGTGATACAAGTTTAAAAGTATAGAGTATTCCCCCAAAAATGTAAATGGTGTTCTAAATGAATTCCGATTTTGAATCCACTAATGTGAGTAGTACTGATGTTTTAATGTGATGTATCACAATGATATAATTCAAAATGTCATTTAATGAATTCACAATAATCCCCAAATAGTGATAATATCCGAAAATATTATTGAGCACTTTCTAATTCTTGAGAAAAATTTAAATAAATAAAGTCCTCTCAACTGAACACAGCTAAAAAAAATTCTAAGAATAATTTTATGATATGGAATGAGTAATTCTATATAATCAACCTTAATATAAAAACTTAAGACACAGTTTGAGGACCACAATAAGGTTCATGTTAATGAAACTTTCCATCAAACTGTAAACAAAATTTGTTTCTAGAAAATTATAAGGTCGGAATCAAGACTGTATCAAGAACTCAAACTGTTCAAACATGTTTACCCTTCATGACATTAAATAAGTAGACCAAACTTCTGTACTAGATTACGGATTATGCACCATCACCTTAGAAACAAGTTTGCTCAGTCTCAAATTTTTAGGTGAAGTTAAAGCAAAAGTGTGATTACCATAAACACAGCTTATCCCCTAAGTAATAACTACAAGGTTTATTTCAAGCACACATCAACTGGCAGAACCTATTGTCATCATTTTTTGTACACTGAACTTGAAAATTCAATTCACCTGCCAGGTAAGTTACCTTTCATTTTGACTTTGTTTAATGTAACTTTCAACAATTATGCCTATATCATAGAGAGGAAACTGGAACTAAGTGCCTTTTCCATAGACATTCCAGGCCATCATAGACCAATGCTGGCTTGGGCAGGTGTCAAACTCATGACCATCGGGTCATGAGTCTAAGGCTCTACCAAACTTTGCTATAATAGCTCCATTATTTTTCTAGATCTGAAGGTCTTTCTTTTTCTTAATAAATAAAATAAATTGTTAGAGTTTGAATTTTGGAAATTTATATATTTTATACAATATTGAAAAGTACAAAAATGAATGCATCATCCAGAAACTTCCATTCCAAATTCACTGGATCAGGAGAGCAAGACATGGTAAAATATATATTAGGCTAGCACCTGCCCAGGAATACTACTGGACTCTCAGATTTTGCCATTGAAGTGTCCTCTGTGTGTCAGTATTTCACCATCCATAAATCAATTATTTTCTGTGATTTTATTTTAAACAATTTTTTTAGTTACTGAACTAAAAATATGGTATATTTTTAATTAAAAATAGAAGACATATAAGTGGCACAGCTATAAAAGTAATTGTACAGTGTGTGTGTGTGTGTGTGTGTGTGTATATATATATATATATATATATATATATATATATATATATATAAGGGTCATTTTGTAAACAACATATTGCACGGCTAACTTTTGTCTATGACTGAGAAAATACTTGTAAACATGTTTACTTATATTTGAGTACAGGGGATTATTTTCTCCTTGTAAATTCCTAGTCTATGTGATGTTTGTTATTTTATTTATAAAATTTGAGTAAAAGACTTGACTTTGTTTATAAGCTTCAGGAAAGTGAATTTGATTACAAACTTGATTTAAAAATGATCCACCTTCCGGTCCTCTTATTGTGTCTTAGTTTTTTATTTAAAGGAGAAGTAAACAGAAGTTCTTTATTCCTATCTTTACATCTGTTTCATGGAATCAGTCTTTGTAGTTTTGTTCAGTTACAATTTGAAAGGCTTTATTTAAATTATTCATTGGCGTTACAAATTGCTCAATGTTCATTTTGAAATAAATCACTGTTTTAGAATTGTTGCGAATTGATGGAAGGACATTCTTTATTATATAAATGGCTGCTACAAATGAATGCATAGAAGTAGATTGGTATGCAAAAGAATGTTGAAAGATAAATAAAACAGTCACTAATTTTCTTGTAGTGTAAGTGGTTGAGTCCTGATAGTGAGATAGCATAATGACCAAAATTGTTCCAGAATGTCTTGATGGGGATGTAAAAAAAGAACAGGATTGCTTCAGAAAGTCCTGATGCAAATTTTACAAAAAGACCAAAATTGCTTGTGAATGTCCTGATTGGGACATTTCTTTGAATTAATTTGTGTTTGTGGGGATATATTTTCATGGGTTTGTAAAGTTGAGATTGACACTGGTATTAAATTTTGTGTATTTGCTTCTGATGGGAAATTAAACCTTAAGAGATGTTAGACTTGTCCATTGGGTCTCAAGATTCATGTCTGTTTGGTCTCAAAGTTCATGTCTGTTGGGTCTCTGATTTATGTATGTTAGATCTCTAAATTCCCATCTGTTGGGTCTCTAAATTCATGTCTGTCAAGGCTCTAAATTCATGTTTGTTGGGTCTCTAAATTTCCATCTTTTGGGTCTCAAAGTTCATCTGTTGGGTCTCTAAATTCCCATCTGTTGGGTCTCAAAGTTCATCTGTTGGGTCTCTAAATTCATGTCTGTTTGGTCTCAAAGTTTTTGTCTGTTGAGGCTCTAAATTTATATATGTTGGCTCTCTAAATTTATGTCTGTTGGGTCTCAAAGTTCATGACTGTTGAGTCTCTAAATTCATGTTTGCTGGGTCTCTGATTTATGTCTGTTGAGTCTCCAAATTCTCATCTGTTGGGTCTCCAAATTCATGTGTGTTGAGGCTCTAAATTCACGTCTGTTGAGGCTCTAAATTCATGTCTATTGCGTCTCTGAATTCATGTCTGTTGGGTCTCAGAATTCATGTATGTTTGGTCTCTGATTTATGTGTGTTGAGGCTCTAAGTTCATGTGTGTTGAGGCTCTAAATTCATGTCTATTGCGTCTCTGAATTCATGTCTGTTGGGTCTCTAAATTCATGACTGTTAGGTCTCTGAATTCATGGTTGTTGGATCTCTGAATTCACGTCTGTTGGGTCTCTGATTATGTCTGTTGGATCTCTAAATTCAGGTCTGTTGGGTCTCTGAATTCCCATCTGTAACGGGTCTCTAAATTCATGACTGTTGAGTCTCTAAGTTTATGTCTGTTGGGTCTCTTTCTAAGTCATAGTTGTAGCAACATCACAATCATGGAAAATTATTATTCCTTAAATGGAGGGCAATTGACAGTGGATTCATGAATTACATGAAATATTCTTATTTATCTTATACTGGCAACACATTAGACAAAAATAAATAAATCTTAATGTAGGTGTTAAAATGATAAATCATTTTGTAATAACACTGCTGTATACATATATGAATATATGAAGGCTTGGATGATGGAAATTTTCTTTTAGTATACACAAACATGGTGGATATATATATATATATATATATATATATATATATATATATATATATATATATATATATATATATATATATATATATATATATATATATATATGAATGTATACAGTGCAGGGCCAGTTACAGCATAAAAATTGCACCAAAGAGAGAGCCAGTAAAACATTAGTAGAATTGTTCAAGTGCTGTTTTTATTTTTTTAAATTCTCCTCTGTGCACACACAACACTGTCCGTAGGATAATTCCAGGCCACAATTGTTTGTATGAATAAAGAATTTCTAAACTGTTTGTTCTACATTGTTCCATTTCTACATTTAAATATATAAATGATATTTACATCATTACATCATTGCCAGTAGCTTCTCGTGGGTCATTGGTTCTTTGGTGATTTCATGGTTTCTTCCTCCACTATTAATACTGGCCACCATGTATAGCGTATTGTGTGCTGAAAAATGGAGTTAAGCCCCAAAACAACAACAACAACAACAAAAACAACAACATTAAGACAATAAATGAAATATCTACTGGCATTTAGACAATAGCAGACAGCTGGCAAAATTTACAATTTCCATTTTTATTGTGGACATAATTAGATAATCTGCCATTCACAAACCCAGTGAATTTGTTCTTATTGAGCAGGTATTCTTTGTATGAAGGTATATTCAATAATAAGGTTCTCTGTATAACTTATGGAGATGCATTATTTCAATGAATTACAGCTTTAAAAGCATTGTAGACAAGATAGGTTGTTAGTGTTCAGTTGGGACATCATCTTCAATAATAACTCTGTGCACTCCATATATTCATATAGTTCACAGCAGATAAATTGCATTGCTGCAAGTTTCATTGTGCCTAATGCAGCAATAGCTGGCTTGTATACTTGAATGCTTTTAGTCTTTTATTGATATAGTTTTCATTGTGTTATTTTCGAATAATGATGGCTTTGGGAAAAGAACCTTGTCAAATATGTACATCTGTTATGA
Organism: Potamilus streckersoni; assembly: GCA_016746295.1. Classification (NCBI taxonomy): domain Eukaryota; kingdom Metazoa; phylum Mollusca; class Bivalvia; order Unionida; family Unionidae; genus Potamilus; species Potamilus streckersoni. The sequence goes on from JAEAOA010001358.1 coordinate 5,523,844, forward strand.
ATTGGGAAGTTATGTCAGTGGTTTTTATACCCAGAGATAATTGTACTTTCTTTTATGCATCTGACCCAGGCAGAAATTTCTCATGGATTCCGCATATGGAATACTGCAGAAAACCGTATTGAAGAGATATGGACTGAAAAACGTATGGAATCAGACAATTTATTCCATATCATTTCCATAAGTACTTCACAGCAAGTGAAAATTTCAAATGGAATAAAGTTGCAGCTTTAATCCATAAGCACTTTTTTCCATATTGAATGTATGCTGATTATAGTATCATGAAAATGTTCTCAGAAGAATTAATTTACTATCTGATTCAAATAGAAATATTGGTAGGCGTTAGAGTACATGTATATGTCAGTGTTGCTGATGTGGAAGGATGAATATATAATCATATATAAATTTTAAGAAAACACATGTATGTCAGTTTTCTTTCCACACAGTTTAAAAATAAGCAGACATGACCAAAAAAGTAGAGAAAATGTAAACATGATCAGAATATTAATATCTGGTGGAACAAATTCTTATACACTTAATAAACCACCAATTATATTTTGATACTTAATGTCTAAGCTGAAAATGTGTCTGAAATTTCAGTAAATTCACCGTGATTTTTTTTACATTCAGTCATTTGTCATTATTTTACTAAAATTGTGGTATTTTAGGAGATTTTAACCAAAATTTCTGAAAATATCTGAAATTTTGTGAGTGAAATGTCACTGACTGCCAACATTTCTGAAAATATGTGAGAATTTGTGATTGATATTTCACTTAGAGTTTGTCAAAATTTCTAAAAATATAGTGATATTTTGTGATTGTAATATCACTGACTTTCAATAAAAATATAAATAAGATATAATAAAATTTATTTTTGTTTCATGTACAATCTTAATGATTTTCAGCAACATTTATATTTCCTGTTTCTAATATCAGTAATTTACTGTTCCTTTTGGACACAATATCTTCTTTAGACATATTTCCCTGTTATATATTTTTTTCTTCACAATTTTTGTTGTTGTTGTTGTTGTTGCTGCTGCTGTTGTATTTCTGTGTTCAACTTCAGTTGGATTTAACTGCCCTCAAACAAGTTTTCATGTTTTCCGTTTTAAATTAGAATTTCACTTACTCCTAACCTGAATCTGATTTTCCTCAATATGGATCCTTTTTTAATATCGTGTCTGAAACTTTTTTTATGCAATAATGCTCTATTTGGTCCCTTTCCGCAACACGCTTTCTAATCAGTATTTGTTCCGTTTAAAATTATTTATTAGATTATCGCTGTAAAAATCTTTCTGATTAGTCACTCTTTTGTACTTGCCCAATGAATCATCGAGTAACAGAAACTGATGTTAATGAGCATGCTGCTTAGCATGTCGATTCAAATTTTCTAGCTGGAGACGGGTTTAAATAGGTTGCGCTCTACAGTTTCATATTTAGCATAGGGTTAGAATTTTAAAGAAAACGAGTTTCCCTGGTTTCCTCACTAGTTATACTGGTTATTTAAAAGAGACTTTGTATATCTTAGGTAGTGTTCAAAGAACCTTTAATTCCCTTTATTTTGATGTATGATTGATGGGTGTAATATGGGTTAGAGAGTATACAGCTTGGCCTTACTCCAGATGTGCACCTTTCAAAAAAGTGCTAGCTCTACTTGCTCATTTTCACTTCTCAAACTTCAGAGGTAAATTGTAAAAAATAGAGCTGATAACTTTTTTTACATTTTATATATTTGGTAATTCATTCATTGCACTTTTAGAAGCTGGTATTGTCTAGTTTTGCAAAATTCATTTTCCATATTTTAATAGCTACCAAGAATAGTGTACTTTAGACAAATTCAGGTTGATTTTTGGAGCACAAGGGAACAGTCATTTTAGTTAGCAGTGTCCTAAGATCATTTAAAATTTCCAAAAATATAATATCCAAAGAAATTTCAGCCACATTATATGAAAGTAGTATATAGGTATGCCAACATTCTCTCCACTATGCATGTTTAAAATGCAAACAACTTCATATTACATACATCACTCTCTCAAAAAGTACATAACTAGTGAGCGCCACCATAACCATTTGAAAAGTGATAATACCTTGAATGCAAAGTCGATGGGAATGTAGTTGGTCAGTCTGTATGAAAACTGGACTAGCATTTTGCTTTTCGTGCCTAGCTTTACAGTAGCGGTTAACGTGCTAAATGTGATGAAGAATAGAACAAGGATGATTTCGAGATTATACTACTCCAAACTGATTAACTTCCGGAATTTAAGAAGGGACAACATATAGATTACTGTGGGAATTGTTAACATTTTTGTCAGATACCCATGTCTATCAAAGATAGCCATATCTTTGCAGATTTTTTTTTTGGCATATAAGCTACAGAATCATCCTTCAATATCGTGAGCGGTATCATTGTGTAAAAATTCATTGTAAAACAAGAATAATTATACCATGATAAACGGTTTTTTTTTATGGAACAAGGACTATTTCAAGAGACCACATCAGTATCAATGTTTGTGCATTAACAAAAAAAACAAGTCTGCAGTAAAACAGTGACATAAAGCAGGCTCCTAGTATTTATTCTTTTCATAATTAACGTCTGAAATGGATGCATTTATGCATTTGTTGGTTAAATTATAGGCATCTAAATATTTTGACACTGTTATTCCCTTTTGGTGTTAACAATTGTCTTGATGTTGTACACTTGTATTATCCTACATCTTTTGTTGCTTGGCTTCAAACTTTACAGACAAGTTCAGCATTTGCGTATTCTTTCATTTTGTACAATCGCACATTTCAGAGTTTTTTTATATTAAACTGTAATATATATATATATATATATATATATATATATATATATATATAAATATATATATATATATATATATATATATATATATATATATATTGTGTATGGTATCTTTTGTGTATAATTAGTATCACATCTGTTGATAAATTGCACTGAAATTGGTAGACATTATCAACATGATGTCAACATACGAATGGCATTCTGCCATGCAGCAATGCATATTTAGCCTGCATGGCCATAAGGATATGTGAGCTTATGATGTGTCCTTTGCATTGGTTGTGTGCTGTACATCATCTGTCATTTGTTGTTCATCCATCAACAGTTGCTTGTTACCACTCTAGAGTCAATATTTTTGATCAGATTTCAAATTAAACATAAAATATGGGATTATATTATCAAAATCTCTGATGTGTGTGAAAATGAATGAAACTCAAACACAGATGATCTTGCTTCTTGATTGGCTAACCTTATCATTAATTTAGAGGGGTATTTCTAATCTGATTTTTATTATTTGATGACTTTATGCTTACATTGTTAAGATCTTGTTCAAATTGATAAAGACCAAGATCAGTGTGCTCTAATAATGTTATCTTGCATATGATTGGCTTGCTTGAACTTGTTACCACTCTGGAGGTTGTATTTCTAATACAGCTAATATCTGCTTTGGAAAATATATAGAAAGCGGAGGATAATAAAACTTAAAGTGCCTGATAGATAGGCAAAAGAGAACTATTATAAACCTGCTATTGAAGAAAGTACCAAATATAATATATAATCCAAATATCATTCTAAGAACAAAAACACAAGTCCTGTCACTAAATAGTTCTATAAGAATCCAGGTTCGAGTCCCAACCATGTGTGAATATGGAGGACAATGACCTCAGATGTAGTCCAGTGTATGAATAACAATAATTCCTCACTTGAATCACAGTCTTTGTTTCCAAATAATTCCAGAATTAATTTCCTTGAATATCTTTCAGAATTTCTTATAAGAATGTCAACTTGTTGAGTGTCCAGGAAAATAAATTATTGAATCCAAAAATCAGACAAAGAATAAAATATTCTGGCAACAAATTTAAAATAAATACATAAACACACCTTGTTCCTTCAAGGGTTTGAATGACTCTGGCCAAACCAATATTAAGAATGCATATTTACACTCAGAAACATCACTTCAAGTCTCGAAAGATTGGTCATGTGGTCTCTTATTATGCTATTTATGTCATGTCTGCAGCACAGATCTTTTAAAAATCAATCATAAAAATAAAAAAATAGGTTGTTTACAAACATTAATTATGAAGAGAAAGTATATTCGTGATGCTGACCAATCATTTTAACTTCCTGCTGATTTCTTACCAAGGTAAGGCAAACTAAATGCCAACCCTCACATATTACTATTTCGTCTTAAATAAAGTTTGTGCTAAAATTATATCTCACTACTAAAAATAGAATCCTGAATCTGAGAAAAATATTCATTTCAATTAAATACAATGAAACAAACATGAAATAAAAAGTATTTTAAACCTTACACACAAGCAGTTTAATCACATATACATAACTTTTAGATTCACCTGTTTTTTTGGTGTTGCAGTGGGATGTGTTACGTATGTTTAATTTATGTTGTGTGCTTGATATTTGACCATGATGGTAAGTAGTGTTAGTCTGCCTAACTTTTGCTATATCTTTTTAAGATATTTACTAAAAATTGAGATCAAGGTCTAACCATGTTTATGAGTTTGGTATATTTCGGAAGCAAATTTTCTGACAATGTTTTCGAATTTTCCATTAGTTCTTTTGCAGAAAATGCTTTTGTGACATAGGAATAGCTCAAAGGTCAAATGGGTGGATATATATAAAGTGGTATTTGTAAATAAAATCATCATTCCCATCTAAAGATCAGTTTTTTGGATTTCTCTTCAATTGTGTTCAGATATAATTTGAGTGAAATAATTTATTTTAATTATTCACTGGAATTACAAATTTGCTTATTAACTTTTTGGACTTTGTGACTATTGAGAAGTCATTCATGGACATTCTGGATTATGCCATTGTGGTACATGAAGACATTCAGTACTCTTGGATTCATTCAGAACATGTTATACTTTTGGACTGGTGAGAGAACATTTAGCATTATTTTGGATTTAATTCCCAAGGTCACCTTACAATCAAACATTTCTTGTTTCCAGATAAACTATGGATAGTAAATATAATCTATATTAAAAGAAAAAAAAGACAACACACACATGCACACACTCATGCACACATGCATATGGCACAATGAAGGTGACATAAACTTTAGAAAATAGTATTTTGTTCCTGTTTACCATCCAATCAGATATAAGTTACCTATTCATCTGTTCAGGTCCATTTCTTAAGAAATTGGTCCTTCCTTTTGTTTACCTTGCCAGCATTTTTTTCAACATTCTTATACATTACAACTCTACTTAAAAGCATAGATGGAAAGATTTTGCATATTGAATCTGCAAGTATAAATGTAATATTTTCCCAAAATAAGCAAGCATATATTAAATGTGTTAAGTAGATACATTTCTTTGTTAGACTGCAAGTCATCTAAAGATTTTCCATATATCACTTGATTTTTGTTTGAATTTTATTCAATTTGTTAAGTCCATTTACTACTTTCTCATTTTTTAAAAAAATAAGTGTAATTTAAGTTTACTGGATAATCTATTGGCTCTCTCTCTGATAAATATGTTGCCCAGGTGTTGGCATCCCACTCAAAGTTTCCATACCTATTATATCAATGTGTACCTAACAAATTGTAGACTTCATTGTCAGCACATCCTAATTTATATCAACATATTAACTACATGATAACTAACATTAGCACAATGTCTTTCATAGGGTGTCAGCTATTGTTTAAATGTAATTATCCCACTTACAGTTAGTGTGTAAATTACAACTTGTACAAGTATTAAGATACACATAGTAAATTCATCTAAGATTAGGTAATGGGTGAGTGAGCTTTGAGTTTCTTTTCAGCTGTGATATTTTTTTTTTATTTTCTGAATATGATGTTTTTTTTTTCAGATAAAATAATGGATATAATATGCTATTTTTTGCTATAAATCAGAGAAAAATATATATTCCAGGTAGTGACATACATAATTTTTTATTGAAAAATTGTCATGCCCAGCCCCAGAAAATTAAGTTGTTGATTGTTACTATAATTGTGATACTGCAGTATATAGTGGTGCAAAATTTTTAATGTTACCAGCTCTAGTATGAATTGCATAAATGTGGTTTAAATGTAATTCAGTACAGTACTGTCTGCATAGTGCCAATTAAAAGTTCAATTTTTTTTATTTTAAAATAAATTAAAAAATACAGAAAATTAAAAGCTGATAATTCTTTAGTTAGAAAAGGGTTCCAAATCATAATGATTGTCAAGCTGAATTATTTTTTGCATCATATTAATACTCATAATGGATATTGGAGACTATAACACTGAACTTTGTAAAGGTGAGCTATGTAATTGGTGTTTATTATACTCGACTATTATACAGACTTTATAGCAGACAGTGTGCTCTTATTCCTTGAATCATGGTTCATAAATAAACTAGGAATAGTTATTAATATATTTATCAGTATTCTTGTTTATTGAGGCACAGAACTCATGTTCATAGTTCGTCATGGTGTTTTTCATAGATTAAGTAGAGACAAATTGCTGCAGACTTCAAAGTTTGCTTTGTTCATGGTATAAGAAAGATGTAGAAATTTGCTATGTTTATGGTATAAAACATATACAAGTACAGGTATGTTCATGGTACAAAAAAATGTAGAAATTTACAGATATAGAAGTTTGCTATGTTCTGGTATAAAACAGAACTTTGTTTTTTTGTTTATGTTATAAAAACAAATGTGGAAGTTTGCTTTGTTCATCGTATAAAACAGGTGGACTGCTTTGGTGGCCTATTGGTTAGAGCATCAGCCTCGAATGAGGGAGGTTGCAGGTTCAAACACAGGCCCATACCTAAAATATAAAAAATGATACTAACAGTTGCTCACACTAGTTGCTCAGCATTAAGATGTTAGTACTAAGACTGGTCTGCCTGGTGTCAGGATAATGTGACTGGGTGGGACATTATACAACATGTCTGTGGCATGAAGCCCCAGTGCTGGACATAACTCTAAACTGTCACGAGCATACATATGATGGAAAAATTGTTAAAGCTATGTTAAAAATCCAAAAACACACACACATAAAACAGATATAGAAGTTTGCTATGTTCATGGTATGAAAAGAGTGTAGAAGTTTGCTATGGTATGAAAAGGGTGTAGAAGTTTGCTCTCTTCAAGATGTAAAACAGATGTTGAAATTTGCTATGTTCATGGTACAAAAATGTAGAAATTTGTTATGTTCATGGTACAAAACATGTAGAAGTTTGCTATGTTCATGGTACAAAACATGTAGAAATTTGCTATGTTCATGGTACAAAACATGTAGAAGTTTGCTGTGTTCATGGTACAAAACATGGTACAAAACATGTAGAAGTTTGCTGTGTTCATGGTACAAAACATGTAGAAGTTTGCTGTGTTCATGGTACAAAACATGGTACAAAACATGTAGAAGTTTGCTGTGTTCATGGTACAAAACATGTAGGATGTTTTGATAAAATGATTGTAATAGATAGTGTCATGATGATTAAAGTTAATGATTGGTCAGATAAGTCATTCAACTAAGTGGAAACTTGGTCAGAAGAGCCAAATGACCAATTAATTGATTGTGATATTGTATAATTGTATATGAACATTTATACTTTTTTTTTCTTCAACTGTTCAACTTTGTGGGATGAAATCCACCAGGAGGGATAAAGTATATAAATACTTATATTAATTTAAGCCTTGTTTTGCTTAGTACAGTAAAACTCAATTGAATGATCTCTGCTTTGAGCAGCCTGCATTTGTGACCAGACTCTAAGTTTTGCTATATATGTGTACTGGTATAAGAAACTAAATGATAAATGTAACTAGAAGCCACAATTTATGTTTAAAAATTTGTCATTAATGCACTGTATAAGAAAAATGGATATAAGAAACTTCAGGCTTTAATATAATCTGTAAAATTTTCAACTACGATCTCCAAGTTTATGAAGTCTGCAAGTAGTGTGCATGCAGATTGTTCTAAAAGAGAGGTCCATAAAAAATTAGGAAAAAATTCAATCTTGGGTTATCAGATTACTTAAATGTACTTCAATATGTCACAATCTCCCAATGTTATTCCATAGTCATCTAAATCTCAAATTGTAGTTAGCCATTCCTTCCGTAAAGGAAGTGGTCATGGTTTCACAGTCAATTCAAAGGTTCATACAGTCAGTAGTCAAAATCTGTATACAATACTGATAATGTCATACTGAGAGAGTTTTTGCCCAGCCAAGTTTCACTATGGCTACAGGGATACTTCAGTAGGTAATTTTTCTGTGGAGCTATAGAAGGCATAATGACCAAGATGAATGATGTCTTTGTTTTTGTTTTCTCTTCATATACTTTTGCCTGACAGGTTAATTATAGCATTATATCAAGGTTCATATTTTGATTATTGTTTTATAGATATTACTGTTATTAAAACCTACACACAAAGTGGGAGGTACCCTGTTATTGAGATCTCATGATTCATTCAGTTGGCTGTGTGTTAAATCTGTCCTTCATTGAGCTGATTATTATTTATGCCAAGGGTGACCTTAAGGTTTTGACTTCTGGCTCAAAAACAATTGAGCATGTTTTATCATAGCTTACTTTACAATTTAAAGTGTTACCTTTCTTGGTTTTGCAGTTCATTTACTAATAACCTACATATGATATTTAAACAAAAATACAAATTTTAATGATTGGTGAAGTTTTTTCACTTAGTTAAAAAAAATATTAATGGATGTAGTTTTTAGAAAACATTAATAATACATACATACATACATACATACATACATACATACATACATACATACATACATACATACATACATACATACATACATACATACATACATACATACATACATACATACATACATACATACATACATACATACATACATACATACATACATACATACATACATACATACATACATACATACATACATACATACATACATACATACATACATACATACATACATACACATAAGGAAGAATACAAAAATGTATATCAGACAGAACAGAAAGTGATATCCCTGGTTTCTACAAGAGAATGATGTACAAACATACATACATACATACATACATACATACATACATACATACATACATACATACATACATACATACATACATACATACATACATACATACATACATACATACATACATACATACATACATACATACATACATACATACATACATACATACATACATACATACATACATACATACATACATACACACACACACATACATACACACACATAAGGAAGAATGCAAAAATATTATATATATATCAGACAGAACAGAAAGTGATATCCCTTGATTCTACAAGAGAATGATGCCTGATAATACTAATAAAATTTGTATAAATATGAAACAAATCGCATTATCATACAGGCTAGATAATTTTTAATTCATACTCTATGGAGATTCAAACCTAGGTCATGGGTAAATGGTACCTATGAACTTGCCTGTATGCACCATCTCTTATACCATCACGACCATGACACATCATCCAAATTTGATGCTGCAGTGTTGTTGGCACATGTATATTATATCCATAATTATAAGCTGACACACAGATATGTGTACCTTTTTTTTCAAAAATTATAATGTAGCTTTAACTATTGGAATCATTTGTGCAGTGGGGCAGTTTAGGCCAAAAATATAATGTGTGTTTCCTATTGCACCGCTTTTAAAAACACTATATGTTAGAAATCATGGAATATAGTACTAATTAAAGAGAAATACAAATCCACACCAGACAGAATAGAATGAGGTATCCCTAGATTCTAGAAGAGAATACTTGCTGCTACCAACATAATTTTTATAAATAGATACAAACAGCATTATCACACAGGTTAAAGGTTTTCATTCATACTCTCTGGAGATTTGAACATACACACACATACACACATACACACACACAACTGGACTTTATGCTCAGGCCTGTTTCGAGAAACCTTGAGAGGTTTGTTTGCAGAAGAGGCCATCTCACCTCAGGATTGGTTATAACTTAAGTACAAACATAGTGGTAGTATACTGTTCTATTTTACAGGACATATGCAGCACATAAACCATTTTTGAGTATGTGAAAAAATGTGGAAGACATTTTCAAATGATTCAAATCAATTGTTGATGAGTTACTGTGAACCAGTCCTTCATCTTAAGATTTAAAATTATTTCCATCCTTGCTGATGTAGATGCTTTGAATGCACCACCATTTATTTCATTGTTATTTGCCTTTGATAAAGAAAAAGGTTTTGAATCATCTGTAAATTATGTCCCTTGTGGCTCTTTTGTTACATTACAACATTCTGCTTCGACAAAAGATGCAAACATTAGAATTTTTAAAAAATCATTGGTGTGGAAGATTTAAAAACAAATTGAATTCCTGCATGTGCTCCATGCATTTTTGTATCAATAGTGGAAAACAGGTGCAAAACAAATTGTTTTTGTTATTATACCAGATCAGAACACTTTAATTTTCCACAAATATACTAACTGACTGCATACATATGCTTGGCAGTTTTTATTTCTTACTATATATATATATATATATATATATATATATATATATATATATATATATATATATATATATATATATATATATATAGATGCAATAAACTTACGAACAGTACGAAACTAGTAACTAACTAGCCTAAGCGCTTTCGACTCTTAATGAGTCTTTTTCAAAGGCAAATACAAAACATAGTTACGACAAACAAATAAACACAAAAACGTTGTGTTTGTAAACCTCTACATTTCTGTCTTCACATGTGCTAACACTATAAATACAACCAGCTTGTATAGACTAGTTGCGGAAACTGAAAACGTATAATTCCCTAAAAGTCTACAAGCCAAAGCGACATCTATTTTTACTTTGTGTACATATGTAACGCAGATTATATCCCGGATATTTGATTCTATACCGGTTATTCTTATAGTAAAAATTGAAGGATAATAAGAAGATTTAGAAAATGTTAAATTCTACTAGTGCATAGTTTTCATTTTCTAGTCTTCTTGGTTTAGACCGCTTGGTTTCAATGTTCTAAGGCGGTGTATCCAGTATGATTCTTTTTCCTTCCTGGTTTCGGAACTCCAGCTGTGGTTGTTAGCAATAGCGATAAGTATTATATCACTGAAAGTGATATAATTGCCTTTGAAAAAGACTCATTAAGAGTCAAAAGGGCTTAGGCTAGTTAGTTACTAGTTTCTTACTGTTCGTTGTCAGTTTATTGCATCTATTTTAATTAATCCCTGACAAATGTGATCCCTTGGTGGATCCAGTACGCTTGAGAGGGTTGTTATTTGCCATATGATTTGTATTCTTTATATATATATATATATATATATATATATATATATATATATATATATATATATATATATATATATATATATATATATGTGTGTGTGTGTGTGTGTGTGTGTGTGTGTGTGTGTGTGTGTGAAGAACAGCTTTTCTCAGATACTTGTTAAAACTTTTACACTGGTCATGTGGTCTTAAAAAGAATGTACCAGCTATAATAAAGATCAGGTGGACCCAAATCTGATAGTACTTTATGCAACAGCAGATCATGGGCTCTGAAGTTTGCAGTTGAACTTGAATTAAAAAGGAGTATATATGGTGAATGATTTGTTTTTGTCGGTTTTGATGGCATTTGCAACCCATTCTTGATCATATTATATTGAGGAAATGGAAGTTAAGTGTCTTATCCAAGGAGATGCAAAGGCAGCCAACCTGGTCTGGGAGAGTATCAAACTCACAACCCTTGGATTACACAGTACCAACTGAGCCACTGTTGCTCCCATGACATATATTGCCTGGATATCTCTAGCTCAGAAAACCAATGGGCCTTTGTGATGGGCCAGTGGACATTTTTCTATATAAATCGTTGCTTGCACAATTAAGAACATTTGATAGGTCAAGTGTCTAAGTATCACTCTTGGAGAAAAATAAATGTTAATTTCAGTTGGTAATATGGGGTGGGGGTGTATTCAAAAGTGAACTTGGTTTGACTGTATCTGTCCCATAATTTTGTTGCAATTTTTCAAAGGCTATTCAGAGGAAAAGCCTTGCAGTACCACCATACATTTATTATATCTGATCTAGCAGTAGACACATAGCTTTCGATTCCTAGATTTCATGGACAAAGCATGAAATGGTGAATATTTATGACTGTTTCTATTTTATTCCTATATGAAATTCATGTGCAAGGTTCTGTATTTTTTTTCTCCATTGATTGATTGATCCCAGGAGGGACAGGTTGCTTCAGGCTGAATAATGCAAGTGCCAATGCTGTAAAGCAGATGTTTGATAAATGATTTTAAAAATTATCTGAAACTTGCATACACATCTTGCTTCTTATTAATGGTAAAAATATAAAAGAATTGTGAGCTAACATCCCTTAAAGTTGCTCATTACTTCATTATATTCTTCTTCAGGAACTTCTGATGGTCGTGGAATTAAACACTTTTGTGTTAAAATTCTGCACTGCATTAGTTGTTATATCAATTCATGATTTAAAAAAATGACCTGCCCATATAATGGTATTACCGATGTGGTATACTCTGCACACTTGCCATGTTAAGCCCAGGGGACCATAACTAATAAAATTGTATTAACAAAGGGGAGTTGTTCTTGCTGGACATAACTGTCAATAAATCATATTTTCAAGAATTGTTTCCAAGAGGGGGGAGGGTGTGTGATCATAGTAACATAATCATTTTGAGCGATTGCCATTTTAATAACAAAAGTGGTCTTTCATGGCAGGTAGTCTCTCCAGAGAGTTCATGTCTTCATACAAAAAAAGATCCATGCATAAAGAACCTTGTGGCATTAGATGACAGTCTCTGTAACAGTAATACACGAATTTCAAGTCAGTTTTACCTTATCATTGGAGGTAAGACTATCTACAGTACCATTCTAGAAGCAGCACTAAATGAGGAATGCTAGTTCAGAATCAGCAGGTTAGAGTGTTCACCTTGGATGCAGGAGGTCATGGGTTCAAACCCTGGCTGAGTCATACCAAAGACTTTTGATTTTAAAAAATAGTACTAGCAGCTGCTTTGCTAGGCACTCAGCATTAAGAGGTTAGTGTTAGGACTGGTTGGCCTGATGCGATTGGATGGGACATGATGCTTCATGACTGGCATGTCATGCCCAAGTACTGGACATAACTAAAAAATGTTACTCTGCAGACATTGTAGCAATATAACTGAAAAATTGTTAATGTTATGTTAAGGTCCAAATCATAGACACAGGCAGAGTCAGAGGTGCCTCTCTCTCAATAATTTGCCCACGCAGATGGTGGGTAGATAGAATTGGCTTTTTGTGCTCTTCTGCATGTCATACTATATATACTTACTTTTAAGTTGGGTCCATCAGCAAACTCCACAGACCCAGATTATAGTTTGACTCACTTAAAAGTGAGTATATATGGTATATATACCTGTTTTCAGAAAGATGCATCCTGTGATTGTGCTTCAGGTGAGTCAGTTTTAAAAAATAACTTTATACAGAAATACTATGACCTAGTGTTTTATGGATTTAACTCTTTTTTTTTCTTTTTCCATACATGTGCTGCAAACATTTTGCTATTATGTTCAGCTCTCCATTCATTTCTTAACAATTTTGATTCCTCAGAATCACTAGAGTTGTCCACCATATACATTTGCCAAACTTTGTCCATGGCTTGAGTTTGAAGTCAGGAAGGTGCCTTTCATTATCAACCTCAAAGGTCAAGGTCACTGATTGAAGGAAAAGAACTGGTGTCTGCACAAAGATTAAAGTTATACATCACATACTTGAAACAAGCTATGTGGATTGCTTTTTTTTGGGATCAGGAAGAAATATATTGATTTTGAGGTCAAAAGATTAATGACTGAATGACAGAATATTTTCCACACAATGTACAGTTCTATAGCACTGAGGTAAACTTTAGTACACAGATGATCTTGCAGGTCAGAAGATCAGATGTCACTGTGTCTGAAAGACAAACATTGATTATGCAAATAATTTTCAGCTGTCAACTAAGCACCATTGCCAAAGTATCATGTTGGGTAACAAAAAATGGCTTTTTATTTTGGGAGTCAGAAGGTCAGCATCACTGTGATGGAAAGAAAAGTTATTTTTTTTATAATAACATTTGTTCAAGAATAAGTTCCTTAACAAACTTTGGATGACTTGCACTTCACATAAAGATTCCTATAAATTCTGGGGTCTCAACATCAGAGGTCATGGTTATAGTAAGACTGGTAAGGAAATAATGGTTTCTGCAAATTAAATATAATGTCAAGGTCAGTAATCTACACTGGCTAAGGTAATCTCTCAAGCTAAGTCTATTCTACTGATGCTAACATTAAACATGGGTTAGGAGTAGTGTATATACTCCCTTATGAGGCCACATACAAACTGCACAGACCCAGTTTTGCCTGATCTGCAGGCATATTATGATAATGAGGATTTTTGTTGTTTGCAATTTGACTCAACTTATATGCAAGTATATATGATATAATGTGTCATTCATGGTATTTTGTACTTGCAGTCATTATAGCTGAGCTTGAAACTCTTTATTTTTTTCTGTTTGATGAAAGGTCAGATAAGGTTTCTGTAAGAGGCCTACATCATCAGTTGTTCTTGCCAATTTAAAATTTGTAAGAGGCCTACATCATTAGTTGTTCTTGCCAATTTTAAATTTGTAAGAGGCCTACATCATCAGTTGTTCTTGCTACTTCTAAATTTCCATCTATACTTACTTATAAATTGAGTTAAAATGCAAACAACAAAGATTATCTGCCATAGCATAATGTGCCTGCATAATGTGCCTGCATAATGTGTATGCATAATGTGTATGCATAATGTGTATGCATAATGTGTATGCATAATGTGTATGCATAATGTGTATGCATAATGTGTATGCATAATGTGCCTGCATAATGTGTATGCATAATGTGCCTGCATAATGTGTATGCATAATGTGTATGCATAATGTGTATGCATAATGTGCCTGCATAATGTGTATGCATAATGTGCCTGCATAATGTGTATGCATAATGTGTATGCATAATGTGTATGCATAATGTGCCTGCATAATGTGTATGCATAATGTGTATGCAAATCATACATCATACTGATTACTCCTAACATACAGCCAGTGTGTTTAGTACTATCAGTATCTGTGTAGTTTGCAGTTGGACTCTCTTTATGTCATGAAACTTGGCATATTGTTACATCATGAGGTCTAGTTGGTCCTGAATACATTAGTGTGCTTTGAGTATCCAGTATGGCTACCATTCTTGCAAGCCATCCATCAAATTTACATTGGTTAGGGCCTAAGTGGTTAGAGAGTCTACCCTGGATACAAGAGATCATGGGTTTGAACCCTGGCTGAGTCATGCCACAGACTTCTAAAGATGGTACTAGCAGTTGCCTCACTTGGCATTCAGCATTAAGAGGTTAGTGTTAGGACGGGTCAGCCTCAGGTGGGACATTATGCTACATGTTTGCAGCATGATGCCCCAGTGTTAGACATCACAACAAAATTCCCCATTGCAGACATCGTAGTGATATGACTACAAATTGTTAAAGCTACCTTAAAAATGCAAATCATACACACAAACACCCACCTTGATTAGGCTTTGCATTTAAATAAGCTCATTAGTTTTAGCTTCAGGGTCATACAGTTGTGTGTGTATGGATGCTTCTGACTGAGTGTAGCACTCTACCACTAAAAGTAAGTCACAAACCCACAATGTAGCACTGATTTCATCAAAATCCCTATCATTACTCAATCATTCCATCATTGAAGGAAGAAATCATTAATGCATAGAGTTTTTTCTTAATGACTGTTGATATGTTGTGGAAACCTTGGACATTCTGTTATCATGAAACACTCAGGCATACCTGGACATTCTCTTATCATGACCACTTAGGTATACCTGGACATTTTGTTATATGAGTATTGGTACACCTATAGCCATATTATTTCAAATTTATGAAATGGTAAATATGATACTAGTATATAGTGCTGGAGTTAATGCAGGCCATGTTGTCATGTTATGACCTAGGGTTATTTATACTTTTTCAGAACAAAAATCTAAAACTCACTGACCCTATTAATTAATGGACAGTGAATGACTTTCGGTCTCTGATACCATCTCTCTGGTTCAACATTATTTGTAGAGATGATTAACACTGAACTTCTCTGCTTGTTGGTTATAGATGACCTGTTTAAGCGACACATCATTCTGAAGGAGCAAGCCATTGACAGAAGCATAAGGCGAAAATTCAGTTTTGTAATTGTGGGGTTTCATTGGTAAGATTCAAACAGTTTGGCTTTTTTATTATCTTTAGTCTAATTACAAAAGAATCTATTGTACCTTAATTTTGCATGCTACTCAAAAAAATGGCACAGCATACATATATATATATATATATATATATATATATATATATATATATATATATATATCCCATCAAATTTCATGTTCTTTCACTGTTCTATGCATCATCAACAAAAGTCAAGATGGTAATTTTTTACGTGCCTTTTAAATTAACAGCTTATCTACATTTGTTGCAAATGCAAGCTATTTACTCAAAGTATCAAACTGGTATTGGCCATAGGTACTGGCCATAGGTACTATTGGCCATAGGTAGGGTAATATAAATTATGTACTGTATGTATATGCTTGTAAGATGAGCCCATTACTACAAACTTTCTCAGACCCACAATCTTCTGTTGCATGATGTGATGGCAGATCTGGGTCTGTACAGTTTGTTAGGAGTAATCAGTACAACAAACAGTGTAGACCATGATCTGCATTGAGCTATTTGGCAGATCAGGACCTAGGTCGTTTGTAGTTTGAGTAGATTTGTAAGCAAGTATCACAGTGATACAGAACTGAGGTATAGCAAGAAAAATAGAAAAGTCAGTAGGGAAAAATAACTAAAATAACAATAAAACTTAGAATAACAATACTAATTATGTTTTCAAAAGGAGATAAAGATGTAATCCTTAGCATCAACTTGTTTTGTTTCAGTCCACACTGACATGCATTTGATAGGGGGCCCTAGTTGTCTAAGTGGTTTGAGATGCTCCCCTTTACACTCTCACTTTGCCTGTGTCCAAGTGGTTTAAGGTTGTACCCTTTACATTCACACCTTGCTGAGACTGTCCAAGTGGTTTAAGATTCTTCCCTTACACTCACACATTGCCTCTGTCCAAATGGTTTAAGGCTCTCTCCTTTATTCTCAAACCTTGCCTCCGTCCAAGTGGTTTAAGGCCCCTTTTTACACTCACACCTTGCCTCTGTTCAAATGGTTAAAGGCACTCCCATTTACACTCAAACCTTGCCTCTGTCCAAGTGGTTTAAGGCACACCATTTACACTCACACCTTGCCTCTTTTCAAATGGTTAAAGGCACTCCCATTTACACTCAAACCTTGCCTGTGTCCAAGTGGTTTAAGGCACACCATTTACACTCACACCTTGCCTCTGTCCAAGTGGTTTAAGGCACACCATTTTAACTCACACCTTGCCTCTTTTCAAATGGTTTAAGGCACTCCCATTTACACTCAAACCTTGCCTGTGTCCAAGTGGTTTAAGGCACTCTCCTTTACACTCACACCTTGCTTCAGTCCAAATGGTTTCATTGTCTTGGCTTGACAAACATGGGTTTGTGTTGAAATCTTGCTTGGATAGCTTCTCATGGGTAGGTGATTCTTTTTAAGATCTTCCTGGGTTCTTATTCAACTAAATATACTGGTCATATATAGCCAAACACGTCCTGACAAATGGCATTAAGTCAGAGGGTCCACATCAGTACCATGTTATATCCAGAATTACTTTATTTTGTAGGTTGTTATAATGGGGGAGAGCTGATTTTATTTCATGACTTCTTTATGATTGTCTTGGACTTAGTATATTGTTGAATTTTATTGCATACTGGAGACATAGCTTTAGTTCATAAAGTGAAAAGGACAAATCTTGTTCCAAGTATTATTTAGCTCTTGATTTATTCCCCATATTTTAAGGGCTGAACCACTTGCAATAATTTTTGGTACATATACTTGTTTCTCTCCATGGTTCTTTTGTTTTTGGTTTGCATAATAGTTTTAGTTTTTGCCCATATGTTTGTATTAGGTTTAGGGTATTGTTTTTACTCGGGCAAGTTTGGGATATGGGTCCTAAGTGGTATATGTAATTTTCAAATCGAGTAGAACTTTTATTTAATGATAATTAATTGTACTCTTTTCAAATCTTTTTTAAAATCTAAAAATAGCATGCTATTTCTGGCTTACCCATGCCTCAGCCATATTACCTGAGTATGCTAAGAATTGGGCTCAAAGATAACATTGTAATAAAAAGACTAAATTACATATGCAGCTTATACAGAGTCAAAAGGTAACAAAATAAATAAAGCTTTAAACCCCCAAAAATCTACATTCCATAAGAAGTAAAAAAATCCAATTACATGTATATCCTATTTCCCAAGAGTGATAGCAATTAAGTTTTTTATTCCTGAAAGTGAAATAAAAAGTAAAATTTACATTTTGTACTAGATAAGGTAATTTCATTTACATCACATTTTGAAAATAAAGTTGATACTTAAAATAGCAGTTTACACATCACTTACTTCACACATTTAATAAAATCACATCTTTTTTTCTGTATCCAATTTTCTATTCATCCAGTGTAAAATCACCCATTAGGTCCTCAATTTTCTATTCATCTAGTGTAGAATATCCCATTAGGTCCTCAATTTTGTTTCATAGTAGTGATGAATTTCAGTCACACACATTCATAGGCATCCATACTGTTTCTGTGACAGCCTAAAATATGTATAGCTGCCATTGTCACTTTTAAGTTGTTTAATGAAATCTTTAGAGCTTTACTTTTGTTCTATTGGCCTATTTTCAGTCCATCAATAATCTTGATTCCAAACTATTATTGAATCATCAAGTTTAAAAAAATATAAAGATTGAAGTAACTCTGCAGCAATATCAGTCTTTTGAAACAGGAATTACCTATTTCCAAACAGTTCATGCTTGCTACAAGAATAGAATGTGAAGCTTGTGCAGATTGATTCTGCATATAGATTCCCCTTACAAAACTTGGATAAATTGACAAATTCCATCTAACAAAAGACAATGTTAGTGGTATTACTGTTAAAACTAATAAATTACATTAATAATTGATTTGAAATGAGATAACTAGGTAACTTGCTCATCCCCATGCTCAGCATTTGCCTTGTCAGTTGAGGCAGGCATATCATATAATATTATTATCAGATGACAGAATATATATTACTGGATATTTAACTATTACTAAATCCAGCAGATTCATAAATTTGACAGTCACTCTACTTTGGAAATAAATCTGTGAACATTTTTCTCAAAATATGGGATGTTTATAAATGAAAGAAAAACCCAGGGATTTTGAATAGTAAAGTTAGAACAGTTCAGAAAAATTTAGCCTGCTTTGCTATATGATGCACATGAAGCATAACTGTTTATGCTTTCATGATAAGAGAGCTTTGGTCACTCTGTTAACCACTAGAGAGGTGACAGATTCAAATGCTACCATTAAATCAACCCAGGTCAGTAGGCATTGGACTTGTGTCCAGCTGCCTTGTCACTCACTAAAATCTAGCCTGTAAAACACCAAAACATATATAATGCTGGTATTCATACTTTATATAACATTAAAATATTTTCTTTCTGACTAATTGTGTGCAAAAGGTTAGTTTAAGGAGTGAAATTAATTTATTGGTATTAAAATTTGTTCATCTTTCGTTTATCTGCACAGTGGTAATATTTCTTCTGTAAAGACCCCCTGCAAACTTGTATTTGTAAATAGGCCAAATGCCCCATTCTGCTTCTCATCAAAGGTGACTAATGCAGCCAAAAGCAGCTTTGGCTCAGTGATTAGCATATAAGACTTGTGATCTGAAGGTAATGGGTTCGATCCTACCATGGGGTCATTCCAGGTTAACTCCCTTGGTTGGCCCAAGGACAAGACCCTTCAATCTAATTGCTTGGACACTAAATGACCAACTTTTTTTGCTGTCCCATAATGCAACAAACTAAACCATTCTTGTACAAAGCCAAGTAGGCTACAGTACCTGATAACATTTTTTAAAGAAAAAATGTTTGGGGTGAGTGAATAATGTTCAAAATTCTCGTTATTTTGTTATTTTATTTTGTGTCAGATTTTAATTTAGGTGATGGGATTTTCTTATCATCAGGTATGGAACTGTCAAAAAATTATGGAACCTACCCAGTACTTAGGCATCAGTTTTCTCCCAGTTCTGAGAGGTTTGCTAATTGGAATTTCATGTCCATAATTTCCTAAATGATTTCCATTTAAGGACCAGAATTAAGGAACTCCAGGGAATTCTATGTTATAATAAGACCAACAATTAGCAACATTAAAGCAGCATAACATGGGATCAATAGACATGGTTGAAGTTGATCCAATTTGTTAATACTTTATCATGATGTAGTTGTTGCTAATTAAACTAAATTGGAGCTATCAACTGGGAATTAATATTTCACCATACTTTATTTTGTAGTGTGTATTAGAATGGTAATGTTTTCTGTGTTCAGTGGTTTTATCATTCTGATGATTTTCAACAAGTACATATACCACATCATCTGGTTTCAAAAAAAGGTGTGTAATGACATTTTTTCAGTTTCAGTGTCATTAGTTAGTAAGAAATCAGTCTTAGACTGTATATACTGGCTTATAAGTCAAATCAAGTTGCAAAGAACAAAGATCCTGATCTCCCACTGCATAATGTCCCTGTAGATCAGGGTCTAGATTGTCTGGTTCACAAATTACTCTTATTAAACTTCACAGATTCAGATCTAGCAGCTCAATTTGCTATGGCAGATCCGGGCCTGTACAGTTTGCATTTAAACTAAACATATAAGCAGGTATATCTGGTAATTATTAGTGTTATAAACCATTGCAATTTCAAGATTGATGATATTAAAATGAACTGAACAACTTGATTTTTAACAGCTGAAGATATTTATATACTTTAAATGGAGAAAAAAAATTTTGTATACTTGATAAGCTACTTAAATCCTGGAAAGACCAAAAAGTTTGTACCCCAAAGTATATCTCTAAGATGACCACCCATCAAATGTGGCTAGCATATTAATGCAAAACATGCAAAATTTTAACTTTCTAAAGTGGACACATAATTGGCTTTAAAGATGGAATTCTCATGGTAAAATTAGTTGTTTTCTAAATTAAACTCATTAATATTGGTTCCAACATGTCAATAAAGCATCACTTTAATTCAGATATAGGGGTAAGAAATCTCTTTAGCTTTCCAGTGTTTCCTTAAATGTTGTTGCAATATGTGTAAAATCTTATCATTTCTCAGTTGGGAAGGAAAAGTGATAGACATTAGACTAAATGAAAAAGAGAGCCTGTTAATTGTACTGCTGATAAAATTTGATATCAGATAAACATCATATTTCTGCAGCAGTGGGAAAATAGAATGGATGGACACTGATAATTACAAATTAATGTTTGTTCCAGATTTTATTGATGAGACTTTCTAATAGTTTTGCTTCACAGATGATAACGCTTTATCATTTTGATATGATAACATCCATGTGATTTTAAAATTTAAAGTAATAAATAGTAATATTACATAATTTAAAATGAGATTTTCTATATATGTTATTATATGTGATCCCCTCTGGAAAGTCCACCTTTTATGGGGCCACTTTTCTAATGCAGAAGGGGTGGTATATTACAAGAGGGACCACTATGTTGTTGTTTTGTTTTAAATACTTTCAGAACTGTAAATCATTAACATGTACAGGTACATTAAATTGTACAGTTTTTTTAAATAGTTTATTTCCATTTCTCTTTTAACTTTTTATGTGGTTTAGTACATTATTGTAGATGATGGTTACATGGTTGAGGTGATTTGCAGTTGAATTGGAGGCCATATTTCTGACCTGATTTTGATCAAACTTGGATGAATCATACATGTGACAGAACCAGTACATCAAACCAGTAGATTTACAAATGTTAATTAGTAGATTGGCTTCTAAACCAGTAGTATTTATATTGGCATAAATGATAATTTCTTCAAGGGTGTTGAAAATAAAAAATAGGAGCATTTTTGTCACAAATGGTATTTTCTTCATAGTATAACACACAACAATATTTGAACATAAATGGATTTAGGCTGATTATCAATTAATTAAATAGGAAGAGTTGTTTATGTAAGTTTTAATAACATTAAATAGCATTTTTAGCTTCCTTCACAAGATTACTGTCTGGTGACCACTGATGGCATTCACTGAGTACTAAGCTTCATGCATGCTTAAAAGGCTTTCTATAGGTCTCTGGTCAGATTAGCCCCTGAATCACTAAGTGTTTAGGGAAGAATGGATAACATATTCTCTGTATCAGCATAAGAATTTTGTAATGACATGACAACTGTGCTAAGCTTGCAAAGAACTTTTAGCTTCAATTTCCTGCTACTTGTTTGTTAAGATTATTGACTCCAGAGTCTCTTCCACAAAGACTTCTTTATCTTCATGGCTCAGGTACACAAATTTCTTGGCAGATTTCGCCACAGTAAATTAAAAAAAAATGATCTAGAATTTGATGCTTAATTTAATAATTGAACCAGTTATAAAATTAATTAGCTTGTAATATACTGTTAACTGATAACATTTTTTTTGAGGATTAAACTTAATTTAGGTGCATGAATTACAAAAGATACATTTTTTTGAAATACACAATGCAGACTCAGGAACTTTGCTACTTGCATGGACATTGTAAAAACTCTGGTGATATCCATGCACTGTTGAATATGTACCATCTACACTTGCTTATAAGTCGGCCTTAACTACATACAACAATCCTGATCTGCTGTACAAGTACCTACAGATCAGGGTTCATGTTGCATGTTCAACTGATTACTTCTAACAAACTGAACAGACTCAGATCTGCCAGTACACTATGTAACAGCAGATCAAGGCCTGTGCAGTTTGCATTTGAACTCAAGCAAGTACATGTGATAATATTTCTTAGCCAGTGGTTTCTTGGCATTGAACAATTAAAAAGTCAATACACTTACTCCAAAGTGTCTGCCAAAATAATTTATTATGGTAGGTCTCTCCATCTTATCTCCCATCCACCTGGTTGGCCAAGACACAGTTGAGGTCATGACCACATTTACTCTTTCACTACTTAAAGAAAAACACCTCAAAAATGACATCCCACTTTTGGTTATACACTCCCCATATTCCAAGAACAAGGTAAGCAGATAACAGCTCAAAGTGTATATAAATCAGCTGTTCTTGAACAATAGATCTGATATGCAACATCACACCTGTCATTTTCATTGTACTGATAATTCTGGTGCCAATTGATTCTGGCAAGTTTTCCAAAAGTGTTGATAGAACACATACAAATACCATGTTTGCATTTTTTAAAAAATAAATTTGAAAAAAAAAATAATTTTCAAAAGCAGTAGATTTCAACTCCTAAGGTTTATGTGAAACCCTTTAAAATAGTATTTTGGCATACTGCAGGTAGAATCACATTTATGTTGAATTTTTCAACGCTTGAAATATATACATATTAACAAGATGATTTTGTATGTGTTAGGATGAGCTTGTTATCACTCAGGTCAGGCTGTATATTTTTAAAAATAAGTTTAAACAAACTTTGATTAATTGCTTATATCATTGAAGATCTAAGATGAGCTCATTAATGAGTGAGATCCATGAATTCATGAATTCTAATGAAATGATCTTGCATTTGATTGGCAGAATTTATTGCTTCACATGAAGCCATATTTCTGCTCTGATTTTGATCAGACTAGCAATATGGATTTATATCATCCATATTTGGGATGGATTTGATAATGAACAGGATCTGTGCATACAGATTAGATAATCTGTCATCTTATTGGCTGAGCATGTAACTTCCCTGGAGACCTTTTTTTCTGATCCAACTTGGAGAGAACTTACTTGGAAGCCATATTTCTGATAGTTTATATCAAGCATGAAATGTTGGCTATATCATCAAGATCTGCAGTGGATTTAATAGTGAATAAGATCCATGCAAATTAATGCAATAATCTTGCATTTGATTGGCTGAGCTGTTTTCTGGAAGCCATTATTTTTTTAATCTGATTTTAATCCAGCTTGGAATACACATATATGCATCTGTCATTAAGGTCCTGTATTGTTTCATTAATGAGCAAGTTCAGTGAGATAATCTTGGGATCTGGTTGACTGAGCTTATTACCATTTTTGAAGCCATATTTTTGATCTTTTGGGTTTATTTTAATCAAGATCATGGATGACTTTATGAACAAGATGCTGTGCATATATTGCCTACATTGTTGGAAGAAACTTTTTTTTATCAGGATATCATAAAATTAGTAAAATCAACTATTTGGAAATTTGTACTTGGGATCTATTCTTACAATACTGCTTAAGCACACATAGTGAAATAGTCAACTGTTGTTTAAACAGGTAAGCAATAACAGGCCCACTTGGGTCTCATGTTTTCTCCCATTTGTTTTCCCCGGAGACACCAGATAAAATAATTTAAATGATTTTGTGAGGGCAAGCTGATCAGGTTCAGTTTTTAAGAACTGATTGAAGAATTCTTGAATAATAAAAGTCACATGCTAGATATGTCCTATAACAGGACTGTAGACATCATTTTCATTGCAAGTTTGTAGAAAATCAGAACTATAGTAGTATAATAATGACCACCTGCATAGAGATTTCTGCAATACAAGGATGTGCTGTATGTGATTCCTAGGTCAGTGGCTTGTTCTGGTGGTGATCATTCAAAGCATTTTCCATGACCAGTATAATTCATCCTGTCTGGTAGTTGTTATGACTGCTCCACATACAGGATTGATACAGAATTGCATAAGGCTGAGGACAGATTTATGTCTAACCCCAGATTATGAGCTTTACAGATTCACTTCCCTGATTTGACTGTTACCTCTGCTTTCCAATCTATTTGGTGCATGCTATTTTCTTGTATTAAATTATGGAAAGTTAGTGGCAACTTTTCCCCAGTGATTGTGCAGGAACTGCCTTCAGGATCTATTGATCCATATACAGGAGAGAGTAGTCCATCACTTCATTGATAAGGGGTGATAGTCTTCCCACAAGTAGTGTGTTTCAGCTTGCTTTATGATTAGCACACCAGGCTGTTGACAAATAACTGTGCATTATGGTTTCAATGGAGTGCTGATGATGTCGTACTTACAGGGATTATGAAGATATAAGCTTGTCAAAGAAATTTCTTTGGTGTGGTGGTAAGTTGGTGCATGATAATATTGTTTGTGCTATATGGGCAAATGGTTGTTTTAACAGCATTTTTCATATTGACTATGTCATGTCAAGGAAATGGTAGTCAGCTGCCGTTCTTAAAAACACAATGTGCTGACCAGGATGGGGATCAAACCTGGGTTATGAAAAGATGAGCTACATCCTCCTCTCACAAATACAGTTGAAAGTACTGTTGATATGTTTCAGAATGGAGTAGTATCTTTTTGAGTAATTTTGGTATTAGTTTGAACATTTGCTGGTCCAGTTGTGTGGTGTGTTTAGTGGTAGAAAATGTTACATTCCTTCTGCACATTACAGTCCATACAGCATACAGTCAGACATGTCTCACTGCAATACATATAGCTAGAGCATAAAGATACATGTCATCAATAATTTTGGTTACAGGTTAATGAGATAATATACAATATTGATCACATATAAGGCAGGCCCACCTTTGTTCCAAAGTATTTATATCAAAAGTTGTTTGGAATTAAATTCACAGATATATATTGTATATGATATAACTTTGAGAAATTTGCAGATTCTCAGCAGTGTATGCAGGCTTCAAACTAACTGACATGAGATTGATGAAAATTATTTTTTCTATTCTAAATTTCATTTATTACCTTTGATGCGAAACCAACCCAAATCAATATTACCTGACTAAGTGACCCAACTTGGAAGACTTTATCAATTATTAATCACCTAGCCTTGCAGGGTTACTCATCCTTCGGCTTCAGTTGACATAGTGAAACAGGATTGCAAACACTTCCTAATGACAGATCATGGCCAGCTATCAGGTTCCTAAACTGGGTAAACACTGCCAGTCTATAAGATGTCCAGCACTGGCATTTGATGATGTCCAAAATTCATTTATTGAAGTATACAAGGCCCACTGCCCATAGTACAATCATGTATGATAGAAGAACATACTCTATTCATTTATAAATTTATTCATCTGTTAGTAAAAGATAGGAAACCCTCAGTTTGTTAAACTGTTTTTACTCAGACTCTTGTGCAACCAAATATTAAGCAGGGTGTATTTTGTTGTCCACTCATGTGTCCATTCATGTTTGTTATAGTAGGCAGGGCATATTTTAATGTTGCCCACTCAAGTGTCTTTTCATTTGTTTGTCATTAGGCATGGCATATTTATTGTGCATTCAAGTCTTTTCATTTGTTTGTCATTAGGCATGGCATATTTATTGCGCACTCAAGTGTCTTTTCATCTGTTTGTTATAAAACAAGGCTATTTTGTTGCCCACTCAGGTGTCCTTTCATCTGTTTGTTACCAATTTTGTTTCCACAAATTTATTAAAATTGTCCATGGGATCCAAACCTGAGTGGTCAATGTCACTGTGATGGAAAGAATACAAATTGGTTTCTGCATTATAACTTGGACTCTCCATAATTTTCAAGATCTTTTGGAGAACTTGCACTTGGCCTAAGGAAGAATCTTGTTGATTTGGGGTTCAAAAGGTCATATTTTGAAGTCATTCACTGAAAGAAGAAACTGGTCTCTGCACAATAGCTTGAATTTTCCATAATCTGTGGTTACCAAACTTTGTAGACAAATTGCAATTGAGGAAAGCAGGGCCCTTAATGATTGTGATGTAGAAAGGTCAAAGATCAAGGCCACTGTAACTGAAAAAATAGAAATGGTTTCTGAACAACAACATATGTTGTATACCATATACTTCAACCAAACAATTTGGAGAGCTTGCACAAAGTTAAAGGAAGCAGGTTTTTGATTTTGGGGTGCACAGGTGATTCACCCATGCCTTCATGTAATTTAAAGGTTGTATATTTTCTGTAAAATGAAATTAAGGCAAGGATTCAACAGTATTGTCCTTTATTAGCAGATGTTTTTCATATTGAAATGTCTGATAAGACAGATCTCACTTTAAAACCACTCTGGTGGCCTAGTGATTAGAGCGTCTGCCTTTGATGCAGGATACCAAAGACTTACAAAAATGGTACTAACAGCTGCCTTGCTTGATGCTCAGCATTAAGAGGTTAGTGTTAGGACTGGTTGGCCTGGTGTCAGGATAATGTGACTGGGTGGGACATCATGCTACATGTCTGTGGCATGATGCCCCAGTGCTTAAGACATCACTATAAACTGCCACACTGCAGATATCATATCGATATGACTGAAAAATTATTAAAGCTACGTTAAAAATCATAAACACCACCACTTTAAAACCATTTATGTAAGGGTTGCTGTGTGTGTATATGTGTGTGTGTGTGTGTGTGTGTGTGTGTACATGTGTTCACATGTGCATCTTTGCACAATATTGGCTGTATGGTGCCAGCTCAAAGTAAAGTTCAAAGTTTGTTGAAATTAGTTATCAGAACTGAAAAAGAACATTTTATAAAAGTCTCATTGCTAATTATACAGTTGAGGGGTTATTAGATCTGCAGGTTTGTTTTATAATGAACTGTATTTTTATTAAGCTTTGTCTGTGGTAGTTCAATCAAGAATATTGATATTTCTGTGGTGAACCAAATGTTGATCCTTATGTTGCCATATCCATATTCAAAATAATGTCTGTAAACTGAAGTAGCACAATTGCATTTTCTAGGATTTTTTATGCATAATAAGAAGATGTAATTACTCACTTATAAGTTGAGTCCAATTGCAGACTGCACAGAACCAGAGCTGTCATTACATAATGCACTGGTAGATCTGGGTCTATGCAGTTAGGAGTAATCAGTAGAACAAATAAAACAGACCCTGATCTGCAAGCACATTATGCTAATTTACAGGATCCTTGTTGTTGGCAGTTGGATTCAGCTTAAGCAAAAGTGAGCTTATATGTTACTAAATTCCAAAAATTGTTTAATGTTACAATATTATTGTATTATAGCATTTATGGTTTCAGATGGCATATTGTCTGTTGTTTTGATAGCAAGCATAATAAGAGTGGTAGTAAATTGTATTGACAAGATGAAGGTAAATTTGAAATTTTACTAATAATACTTGGCATAGTTATGGATTGTGTGTATCAGTTTTTTTGAACTGCTATATTGATCAATTTTACTGGGCATAATCAAAGGCGCCCAAATTTATTTAATTGACTCAAAAGTTGATATTCTAGCATGTTTATATTGTGTCATGCCTATATAATTTAATTTTATGATGAAAAAACAACATGGTAAAAAGATTTGTAGAGACTGGTAGAATATATTTAATCAGCCTAATGTTGGAATAGGGAGTGGCAATGAGTTCTCAACTGCACTTCCTCAGTGTTTTGAAGCAGAACTGCAGAGTTATCTGGACTATTTTTGTCCAAAATACACCAACATGTGATCTCTGTAATGGTGAACTTGACCAGGTGGGGGGGGGCACATTTTCTGCTATTGTTCTTCATTCATCTATTTAAGCCTTAAATTGGCTTGTGTGCATTTTTATTTATATTGGCATGTTCTGAGTCCTAGCTGTGTATGTTTCATAATTCATCCATTGTAAGACCAGGCCTGATGGTAAGTCCAACACTATGTATTGCCAAATTGTCATAACACAGCAATTAAAGTTCACCATTGATTTTTAAAATATTGTCATAAAAGAATGGCTCATTGATAAGCTCATCCACCAATTTTGGAAAATATTTTAAGGCAAATTGCTTTGAAGATGAGAAAATACTGTATTTATTTGTCTTTTATTGCAAGTTGGTCTTTATATGAAGGAGAGATATCTTTCATGACTCAAATCAAGTCCAAAGATATACGGAACAGGCTGACATGCTCAACTGCATATTGGTATAGGCAACAAAGGCTACAAAGAGTGGCTTTTCAGTGGTTAGCTTGTCAGGCTTGTGTTTGAAGGATACAGGTTTGAATTCTATCAAAGGACAGCTACAATGTTGTCCATGGGAAGAAACTTCTTGCCTCCAATTTCCTTGTCACTCAATAACCTACTAACCCTGCTGTAATGTTATATCCCAATAAGTTGAAGCAAACATGTAAGCAGAAAGAAGTCATTTTTTGTGTAAATCACATATTTTTTTGATAATAATAATAATAATAATAATAATAATAATAATAATAATAATAATAATAATAATAATAATTGATGATGATTTTACAACTGAAATCAACCTCGAACATGTGTAAGCACATAAAAATATATGAAGTGTGATTCTGTTAAAATATTCATTTGCAAAAAGATTTATAATTAGAGTAAAGCTTAACTTTAAACTGTTCCACTCTCTTAATAATTTATCCATTTAAGACATTGATTGCAAAATGATGAATACCAGGGGCCATCAGTTCACCTATAACCTAAGGAAGAATGCATTTCAGACACTTAATACCCTGTATATTACCAGTCCATCTGCAAACTGCACAGATCCTGATCTGCCATTGCATAATGTGCCAGGAGATCTGGGTCTGGACAGATTGCTAGGAGTATAATCAGTAGAATAAATAAATAACACAGACTCTGATCTGTAGGTGCATTATGCAATGGCAGATCAGAATCTTTGTAGTTTGCAGTTTGACTTGACTTATAAGTGTTTATATATCATAACTGTGATTTTACCAGGAGAAAAAAATGCTGTTTTAAAGACCTCTACAACACATACCATTTAGTAGTCAAAATCTACCAATTTTTAAAATTTAACAGAAATATTTTTTATTTAAAAAATCGGGATTTCCTACATGTTCTATTTACAGAGAGCTCTACCAGCCAGAAACAATAAACAATAAAAGTACAATAGGACTAGTGTGACCATGCATGATTGAGCAGTGGGATTACTATTAATAGCATGTGGACACCGAAGCTGATAATTGATTACCTTATTGTTGTAATTTGGAGAGTTGAAAGCCAAATGCTGGATGTGGTTTGAGTGTTATAAGTAATAAAAGGATCAAAGATAATCCTTGACACCATAAGTCTGACTAAAACTGCTGATCTGTCATGGAAGGAAGATAAAAGGAGACGGACCAAAAATGATCTGGGCAAAAACACTTAAGTACATGTATTTTGATTAGATGTCTTTTAATTGTTCTTGTATTGTTCATGATGATTTACAATGAATATTTAAGGCAGCTTGTATATTTTTTATTCATTGTCATATCAAAATGACCAAACATCCCCTTTCTCCCAATGCTAAGAAGCCACCAGCTAAGAAATATTACAGCAAGTTTAACAATGCTTGGATAGCAGAATTTAAGTTTGTGCAGGCTTGTAGCAAAGGTCTTGACTTTGCATTGTGTCTTTCATGCAAATTGAAATTTAAGATAGCGTATGGAGGAAGAAATGTCACCAGGCATATATAGACACCAGCAACGATTCTTCTGTAACAAACACACCTATATTGAAGGCATTATTTGAGACTGGATCAAAAGTGGATAAAGTGACACTTGCATTGACTTTGTTTGCAAATTTTGTGGCAGAGCACAATTTACCATTCCTCATAGCAGATCATTTTACTAAACTGGTTAAAGTCATGTTTCCTGACTCTGAAACTGAACAAAAATTTTCATGCAAGCATACAAAGACAACACATCTTGTCACTCAGGCCCTTGCCCCCCCCCCCACTGGGACAGAAGAGTTGAAAATATGTATAGGAGTCAGAAGTTCAGCATAATGATTAATGATCAAGGAGATGACAAAATGTTGAATGTTCTATTCCGTGTGTATGATCAAAGAGTTCATGTATTTCAACCAGATTAATTGGTATTCCAACATGCAACATAGGCACAAGTGAAATGATCTTCAGATCCCTCAACCAGATTTTTATGTAAATTTTTTTTAAAATTTTCACTTTAAAATAATTTTATATTTAAAGAAAATAATGTAATTTATCACAGCCATTCAGATTTTACACAAATGAAATCTTTTTCCTAAGCAATAATTCAGTATCCTATCCTTGCCACATTCCAATGCTGACACAGAGAGGGCATTCTCCATTCTTTGGAAAATCCAGAGTGATTCAAGGGTAAGTCTGGATCAGAAGACTATTGAGAGCCTGCTAAGTGTGAAGGTTAACAATGACAGTGAATGTCACCAGTGGTCACAGATAATGATCTTCTGAAGGAACTAAAAATGCCTGTGGATTGTATAAAAAAATCTTTGCTTGTAACATTTTCCATTAGATTCCTAATCTGAATCAGGTGCAAAATTGTGTGTTGTATTATAATATGAAGAGAATACATATTTTGTGACAAATTGAACTTGTTTCATTTTCAATTCCCTTAAAACATGTACAATATATGTCAATAAAAAAAATCTCCCTTTTTAGAATCCAATCTCCTGATCAAAATTTGTAAATAAACTGGTATGAAATCCTGGTTCTATCACAGGTATGTATCTTATAAAAGAAGCTGGCCTCCTGTCACTGGGAATGATGTCCCCAAGTGACTGAATGGTCTAAATTGCTCACTGTTACAGATCACTGCCATCCCATCTCAGTCTGCATGGGTTCGATTCTTGGGCTTGGTCAATTCGGGTACTTGAGAAAGCTTGCCAGTAGCTTCTCCAGGGTTGGTGGTTCTTTCCAGGGTTTTCCTGGGTTCTTCCTCTTCCATTTATGCTGGCTGTCATTTATAGCCTGTCTTGTGCTGAAAAATGGCAATAAACTCAATGACAACAACAAGAACATGTTTCATAACATTAGACCAGTATATTGAAAGATCTTTTTAAATAATCTCTTCTTTGACTTTCGTATGATGTAATTTTTACTTCTAACAGACCTTTACATTTTCAGCATCTCTTTGATGAATGTTGTTGTTTACGGGTAGACATGAATGGCTTTGCTGGGCACTTTGTACATAGATTGGCCTCTAAAGAATATTCTTTCATATGTTTTTTGTGAGTGTGTGTTTTGGATTTTTAGCATAGTTTTAAAAGTTTTTCAGTCATATCCTATGCTATCTACAGAGTGACAGTTTATGGTGATGTCCAGCACATGGGTATCATGCCACAGACAGGTAGCAGGATATCCCAACTAGTCACATTATCCTGACACCTGGCTGACCAGTCCTAACACTGACTTCTTAATGCTGAGCACCTAAGGAGGCAGCTGTTAGTACCATTAGACATAAGACAGGAATGGCTTTTCTGGATACTTTATATATAAATTGGCCATTATACAGAATATTCTTTCATATACATTCATAAAATATTTATATTATTCATTATGTCCTAAAAATTGTCAATACACTGATCTAGAATTTTGGAATCTTAGAAGTTTTGTTACAATTAAATTGAATTAGTCAGGCATTATACCATTTTAAGCACAATTTACTTTGGGATTGTAAGGAAGAATGCTAATGGCACAGTGTTAGTAAACTAGTATCAGTATTAGTAGTTTTGTCCATTTACTAAACATATCATGTCATCAATATAGTTAGGAGAACCCTTAAAAACTTGAAATGTAAATTATTCAAAAGTTTCTAAAACATATTTATTGTAGGTATGCATGATTTTCAAAATCATTCATATTGTCATAGGAATCATTAATGATGTCAAGAATAGTTTTTGAAAGCTAGCTGTTGAAGTTTCCTACTTTTAACATATTTGTTTTAGAAGTATTACCCATTATGGTTGATTGTTACGAGCTTAACATCATTTTTCAGTACATTATAAGCTTTGCAAATTATGGCAAGTATATCTTGTGGAGGAAGAACCATGTTGCCAGAGCCTGAGATTCAAAACCATGTGAATAGAGGTTTGGTGTCAGTGAATTCTTTATTTCATACAAGGGCTGTATGGTGCTCTACCAAAGTCACATACAGGTGCCTTTTGGCACTTTACCAGATTCCCATACAAGCACCTTTTGGCAACTCTGTAGGCATCGGACACAATTAGTACTTCCAGTTCAGTACCCACGAATGTAGTCTCAACCTAATTTTTGATCATTTTTTTTTCTGCCTCCATTTGATGGTGATACAAGAGTTAGATTTAGGCATTCTTGGTAAGGATTTAAAGGCAATTGTTTATTCTTTAGAATATGAGCTAATTTGGTGTGCTTGTCTGTGTGTGTTTTGGCAACGGTGCACATTGAGTAATAAGGTGATGATTCAGAAGTGAAATCTGTGTTCCATTGCATGGTGTTTTGTTTACAATTCAGCCTCTCAAAAAAATGCCAGTGAACCCTAGACTAGAACTTCATCTTTGAATGTATTTTAGATTAACATATGATTTGTATTGATTGTCACACAGTGGAAAGTTCAGTACTGAGAAATAAATGTAGAGAATATATAGTAAAATTAATTGTGTTCTATGGCCTATAAACAGCAGCCATTTTGAGCGGGTTTTCATAGCACTACCTTCTGGGAAAACCCCATATTAGATACTACATTCATTGGTGAGAATGACCATTATTAGATCATGTGGTCACGGTTTATTCTCTGGTCAAAATCTGATATTTAATGTAAGTAGGTTGTAACTCTGTCGTATTCTCCATTCAACAAAATGGTGGTCTTTCATATTGTTCAATACTTGCTCAAGTAGAATAACAACTATGAAATCTTTAATAACTTAGGTGAAGGCTTTGATACTAATGTAGGAAGCCATTAGTTTTTATAAATTATCAAATTTAGCTGATTTTGTGATGTAGATGTAGACAAAGAACTTGTAAAATTCGAGTATATGAATTTGCCGCTATGGTTGATAACATGACTTCAATGATTTGATAGTAAACGAGTTCTCTCAAGATTTTAAAGCACATACAAAATTATTTTGTGAAAAAATAATTATACAGCTATAGCTACCATATTTTACTCTTAAATCTTTCCATGCATAATATATTTGTACCAAAAACATAATATGGTTAAAATTGCTGTTAAACGTAATATACTCTTCACTGCTCAAGAAGCCTCTGCATAGCGCACTGCACTGTGTATCTTTGCTACATGTGTATTGAAGGGCTAACAAGCCATACACTCTATGAGGAAAAGGGGTAAAGCAAGTGCCTTAGACCATTTGGCCACCCAGGGTCTCTGTTCACAATAGACAGTTTCCTTACATCCAGGTGAGTTCTAAAAAAATTAAATAACTAAATTAAACAAATCTCAACATCTTTATCATTATAGATGGACAGAGATACATAAAATGCTCCCTGCCCTTGACAACTCAACCAAGTTGCGACAGTGCTTATTGAAAATTCATAAAAGTGTCTTTTGCATCATGGTGTCCTTTTATGGCAGATTTTACTGGACATTGTGGGTAAGAAAGAAACATGCTGAAATTTAGAGCAAAAGCTCCAAAAGTTAAAGGCACTCTGACTGGTTTTGCATAATGACTTTGGTTCAACATCAACTATACTCATCAAAGGTTGTGGATTCTTGCACTTGGTGTAATGTCAATGTCAGTGATAATGAAGGAATAAAGAAATAATTTTGGGACAATAACATCAGCTCTACATGACATACTGCAATCAAATAATACTGTAAATAATAGCCCCACCTCATTGATGACAGATAATGTATGTGTTAGCATTTGATGTTTGTCTGTTAGCTCCTTTCTTTTTAAGTAAGGCATAAACATATTTGTGTTTTGTCCATTTAATTATTATGTTGTGCTTGGATTTCTAGCTAGTCATGTTTAATGTGATGACTTATTTGTTAATGTAATTTTGGTAAACATCTCATTACAGCTTATGTTGAATTGTAAACCATGCAAATGTTAAATGAATCTTACCTTATTATGAATTTAATCTTTATGAAATTTGGCCTCCTTAAGCATGACAGAGATCTGATAAACACATATTAGCCCATGCTCTGTTCAAGATCTGATTCACAAATCATATTACAGCTTGCATATTTTTAAAGTGAAAAATATATTGTATTCAAAACATTTTTTCTGATCATAAATTGTTCTACCATGAAAAGCAAGACTTTGTTTGATATGTTGCTAAAAATACCATGAAATGCAACACTTTGATATGTTGCTTAAAATAGGTGGATGAGTAATTCCAAAGGAAAGCAGAATATGAAACATTTATGGGCACTTATCAGATTCACCTATTATAAGCAGATCTTCATTTTAATCAGATTGACAGTGTGGGCATCATATACTGAATATGGAATTATAAGTGGAATTACATTGGGTATTATACTATTACTGAATACAATAGTACAAGTGGAATTACAGTGGATATTATATACTGAATAGTACAAGTGGAATTACAGTGGGTATTATATACTGAATACAATAGTACAAGTGGAATTTCAGTGGGTATTATATACTGAATAGTACAAGTGGAATTACAGTGGGTATTATATACTGAATACAGAATTACAAGTGGAATTACATTATTGGTATTGTATGCTAAATACTGTAGTACAAATGGAATTAGTGTTGGTATGATATACTGAATACAATAGTATAAGTGGAATTACAGTGTTGGTATTCTATACTGAATACAGAATTACAAGTGGAATTACAGTATTGTTATTATATACTGAATACAGAATTACAAGTGGAATTACAGTGTTTGGTATTTTATGCTGATTACTATAGTCCAAATGGAATTACAGTGTTGGATTATATATGGCAGGTCCATGTTTGTATAGTTTGCAGTTGGACTCAACTTTTAAGTAAGCAGAATCGTGTATATTTTTGTGATGTTTTTCAATACTAAACAGATACATTTGTCAGGGAATAGAAAAGAATTCAAGCACTAGTATAGAAAGCTAACATTTTGGATACCATACTTCAACCCAAACTTTGTATCCTCTAATCAAGAAAAGGTACCATATGTACTTGTTTACAAGTAAAGTCAAACTGCAGATAACAAAGCTCCTGATCTGCCACTGCATAATACACTTGCAGATCAGGTCCTATATTGTTCTACTAATTACTCTTAACAAATTGATCAGACCCAGATATGCTTGCACATTATTTGATGACAGATCTCGGTCTATGCAGTTTGCCATATGACATGACTTGTAAGTGAGTATATACAGTATTTAGAGTAAATCATCCACATTTTATGATAGTTTGATATGTATAAAAAGTCCCAAAAGTTTAATGAACTGTTCCTGTCAGATGTTTTCTGTAAGTTCCAAGTTTATTCTTATTCCTTAATGATCTTTTTGAAGAGCTATATGTAAAATTTCCTAATTGCATCTTCATAAATGGAAATATAGAGGATATATTTTTGAATTATAGTGTGACCTTTTGCATCATGGCAACAACTGTTTTTTTAAAACGTTTTCTAAAAGGTTCCATTTTGTGTATCATGTTTGCATTTACATGCATTTGGTTGAGTTTGCTTTCCTAGGAATTTTGTGTGATTCATTTGTACATTTTTCAAATATCAGCCATTTATTTGGCACTTAATAGACACTTTGCTGAGATGCCGTAAAATGATACATACATAATTACTAAAAGTATTTACATAATTTTGTTCACAAATACCTAATGAACAGGAATCGACCAACTTTGGCACAAAACACCCTGACATAGGGACACTTCACTATGAACAAACGATGCTGATGCTAGCAGTTTGGGATGAACTGAAGTACAAAACTAAAGAAACCTGAAAACAGTTATCTTCATAATGTGTGCATCAATAGCATTGGAAGAAATTTCAAATGAAAGCATCCTGGTGATTTGAATTTCTTGACCAACTTCTCTTGCATTAGTGGCGACTATGGTGATGGCAGCCAGCCGACCAATCACAGTACTACTTTGGACTCCAGTTATATTTTTAACTTTTTTTGTCAGCATGGGGACCAATTTTGTTGCCATGATTCACAAGTCTGTTGCTGTGAATTATATTCAGAAGTAACCAAAACGTATGCTAAGTTCTGCAAACAGGACATAAATATTTCACACACTATGAATAATTAATATGTATTTTGTAAATGTGTATTACATATTAAACACTGTTTTAAATTTGGGACGTACTTAATTTAGGGCCAAAGGTGTCCAATGGTGTAAAGCATTTGCCTTTTCTGATCACTGCCATCTAACCTTTGTCCATGTGGATTTAAATTTTGGACTAAGCCTAGTTTTGCTGTATGTTTGAAGGCTTGATGGTACTTTCCCATGGTTCAATGGTTTTTACCATGGTGTTCCTGGGTTCTTCCTTCAGTATACTTTCGGTCATGTATAGCCTATCATATGCTGAAAAATGGCATTAAAGCTGGCACTCTAAAGATATTATTAACTTAATAGAGGGTAGTTGATGTATGGTGAAGTTGTTTATATTTACAAGACACACAGTGGAGAGAATGTTTGTATGCCTCTATGTTACTTTCTTTGGATATTGTACTTTTGGAAATTGTACATGATCTAAACTCAAAGTTAACCAAAATGACTTTTCCCCTGTGCTTGAAAAATCATCCTGAATTAATCAAAAGTACACTATCTTTAGCAGTTATTAAAATAGGGAATATGAATTTTTCCAGACCAGACAATAGAAGCTTCTGAAAATGCAATTAATGAATTGCCAAATAGGTGTATATCAAATATGAAAAAAGTTATTGGATCTTTGTTTTCTTTACAATTTACCTCTGAAGTCCAGGAAGTGCAAATGACCAAGTGGATCAGGCAGTTTTTTTTAAAGGTGCACCTCTGGAGTTAAATGTCAAACTGAATAGCCTTTAGCCAGGTAACATACATTATTCTTGCACAAAAATAAAGTGAATTAAAAGTTCTTTGAACAAGATATACAGGGCCTTTTATAAATAGCCAATATAATCAGAGAAGAAAATTCTTTTTTCTTTAAAAATCTAACTCTGTTTAAAATATGAGACAGTATGGCACCACCAAAATGACAACAACAATGCTCAATTCACCAGGAACAAAACTGGCATTTCAGTTCCTGATGAGATAATCCTATAAACCAGGCAAGGAGATAATCATATAGCCCTGGGCAACACACAGGACACAATTTCCAGATATGTTTATTGGGAAGGAGCAAAGTATTGGAGTTAACATTTATTCATTAAGATATTTCATTAAGAGTTAAAGATTGAATGATGCAAAGATTGCAGAGATTTTATGATTTCAGTGCAAACAGGATACAGATATTTAAAATAATTGTGGAATTATGGAATCTATTATCTATACATCTTCCATGAAATTTAGAAATTTTGTTCTTAGATTTTGATGCTCCAGTCTTAATTCATCAATAGATAGGTAAACAAGATTGTTTAGATATATGTTGAATTTCTATCCAATGCAATTTACCCTTTTTGGAAAAAATATGTTTAAAGAAGTGTATAAGATGATAATCTTTTGTTTTAATATGTAATGCAAATAAGGATATCAGAACTGCTCTTATGATCTAAGTGGTCACAGCATACTTGGGAGGACATGGGTCTGAATCCATGCTTAATTTAATACCAAAGACTTATAAAAATGGTACTAGCAGCTGCATTGCTTGGTTCTAATAGCATTAAGAGTTCAGTGTTAGGACTGATTGGCATGGTTTTAGGATAATGTGACTGGGTGGGACATGATGTAATGTATAAATTCTAATTCCTTTACCAGTCTAGCTACTTTTCTGATGTGTACCATGATCCAACACTTGTATACTTATAGACTTATTATTGGTTGTTTATGTGTACTCTGTTCCAACACTATATTATGTACTATGGGCTGATGGCCTGAAATGGTGAATAAATTCTTTGTTCTTGTATACTAGTAGATAAAAATTCATGTTCTTTATTAAAATTTTAATTCTATTCCATCTTGAATTCCATAAAGCTCAGCTCTGAACTTGTCAGCTTCAGACCCAGTTGAAACCAAATTGGTAGGTTCCATTGGAACATGATAGAATTTGGCTAGTTCCTACTGGAACAATAGAGAAGTTGGCAAGTTCCCATGGGAACACTAGATAAGCTGATGAGTTCCCACTGTAATATTAGAGAACTTGATCAATCCTCCATTGAAATACTTGAATGATTGGCAAGTGTTTGCTGGCACAGTAGAAAAGCTGGCAAAACCCCACTAGAACACTAGAGAATAGTGTGATCAAAAAAAGAATCAGACGTTTTTTGTTTTTGGAAGAAGTCACCAGAGTATTTTATTCAATAGCTCACACCATTGAGCTGTTTTTTTATCATGTGTAATTGATTGTGTTTAGCATCCTGTTTACTAGGATAATGCTTAAATGCCATCAGATTATCAGGACAGAAAAAGCTGTAAACAAGGCTCAGCCTACTGAAGTTTGGTTGCTTAATTTATTGAATGCTATCATTTGTGAAGCAGAATTAGAAACACTATTGTATATCCTGGACTTTGTATTTAATCTGTCATTGGTTTCACAACAGTCTATGCTTTTAATCATCAATCAATATGACATCTGACAACAGACAGTCCCTGTATGTGATGTTTAAAATTTTAGAATGCAGCCAAGTTTTTAGACCAACTGATTATTTAGCCAAATTGCAGCTTACATATGGGTTAAACTGACAGGTCATTCTTGATGGCTAATAAAAATAGGAATCATCTGTCCAATTTTAGAGCAGGCCTTCCCAGGATTGGCATCTTGCTTCATCCTCATCCTCATTGACTTATGTAGCAGACGGAAAGTTCATACACCACCTCCACCTACTGATTGCTTGATTTATTCTTTCTTGTAGTAATGAGTTACAAGCCCATGGATATGTTTAAATGTCTCATCTATAATATTTACTATCTATGGGTAAATTACTGTCAATAGTATATTAAATATATGAAAAGGTGAATTTATTCCTTTCTAGATGTCATTTGCAGCCATTCTGGAAAACAACCTAATGCTTTTATCATATTGTATTTGACACTTGGAATAAATTTGTCAAATCTTGGGAAATTGTTATAAAACTGTTCTCACTAAAAATAGCAAGTTTTCACTCGGTGTCAATATTAGTAATTATTCTGATTACTTTGTCTTAGCACATCTTGATGAAAATGGTAAAGTACCTCAGATTTTCTAGGAGTATGCTGCCAACAATCAGCTCCATAGCACTGATAAATTTTTAATTATGATTGGTTGAAATTGTCATCTAATAAAGATACTTGGAAAGGGCCTGCAGTATACACTAACAGATTTGAAGCATGATTAGTGTGTAATTAGAAAAACTTAATAGCAAAATCATCAATGACACCATAGCTTCAGGATTTTGACATATACAGTAGTTGATTCCGAATATTCCTGTTAATCACAGATCACTAAGCTAAAGCTATGTTATGAAACTGGCACATGTGAAGTAGATACATTTTCACTGAAAAGGTCAAAAGTTAACAAATCTCTATGAACAGAATCTCACTTTCCACTTGTGTGAAAAAGGTGGTTTTAAAATGTCAAAGTTGTTCAGTATAGTGTAAGATATAATCTGCTTTACTTTAGTTGACTCCTTCCATCATGGCTGCACATCTTGGCATTTCTCCCACTTATGATTACAGTTGTTATCCATTTGTTGATTTACCTTCAGAATTTTAATTTGAAAAAAATTCAAAGATTTTAGTGTGAATTTTTGAAAAATACTGAACAATCAGTATCTCTTATTATATAATTATTAGTTGCATTATTAAAATTCT
Source organism: Potamilus streckersoni (assembly GCA_016746295.1). Classification (NCBI taxonomy): domain Eukaryota; kingdom Metazoa; phylum Mollusca; class Bivalvia; order Unionida; family Unionidae; genus Potamilus; species Potamilus streckersoni. Next base: position 5,564,638 of record JAEAOA010001358.1, read on the forward strand.
GCTTAATTTCCTTGTCATACTAATGCTATTTAACCATTGCTGAATAGTGGATATACACTGTAAATAAAGCTTGTACTACCTGTATTTGTTAAATTTTAAAAATAATTGTTATTGTTTGAAGGGGCTTCCACTCAACTTTGAATTTTTAAAATAAATCTGAGAAACTATTAAAAATGAAAAGTTGTAAATGTATTTAAAAATGGTACCTCTAAAAAACACTATAAGGGAATTAAAATGAAAGTCAAAAAACTTAATTATTGTGGCCATAAATATTTGCAATGGTTCAGCATAGCATTTTATTAATAAATGATTAATATCATAGTATACTACCTAGATTAACTGTGTTATTCATCTCAGGCATCTCAGTTGAGGTCAACCAGTGTTGTTAAGGTAACAGTTTAACAAACTGGCAAAATAAATAAGATTATAGTGACCTACATATTATGGTCCATTACATCAAAAAGCAGAGAGAATAATCCTTTGTAGTTGTCCTTTAGAAGTAACAGCACATGTATACATCCATGCAGTGGTCATTTTACTGTTATATCTTATATACATGTATACTGTACATGCCTGCAGAGGCCATTTAGCAATAACTGTCCATATATACCTACATGTTAGAGATTTTGGAAACACTTAATGTATTTGTATTTGGATGCAAAGTTTTGGTTTGGGATGCAGAAAATCACCATCACAGGAGTCCTCTGTAAGCACGTTTTTTTGTTTCACAAAGGAAAGTTTTGTGGCAAAATAAATTGACTTTTTATCACCAGATGGTATATTTTGTCACCAATATGTAAAACAAAATCACAATTTGTGACACTGGCAAAGCCCAGCGCAATCACTGTTATTGATTTCATATCCTGTTGTTGCGGTATAAATATTGCTTGCAAACTTGAAATCAAGAGACTTGGACAAAATGCCATTTGCAAATTTAGAGAAGTAGTTTGGGTTAAAAGGAAAAATGATAAAGATTTCAATGAGATTCAGAACTGTGCTAAGGTTGCTAGAACTGATAGTTCAGATGCGACTGTAGTGCATGAAAGTATATAATGTCTTGCTTAGTGGGGGCTGCAACTTTTGCTGGTGGGACTGCAAGGTCTGCTGTGGGACTCCTATTTTTACCAAATTAGGAGTCCTAGACTCCTAGTTTTAAAATCCTATCAGACCTCTGCAAGTAGTGGTCATTTAGCAGGTGTCAGCAACCTATCTTTTTTTTTCTGGATTAATTACAAAATGAATGAGCCACCAGTAAGAGTGTAACAGCTAAAATCAAGATTTTTGGCTGCCCTTCAAGTGCAACACAAAATCTTTTGATGTGCTGCCTTGTGGCATGTGTGCCTTAGGTTGCCAACCATTGTCCTATATACATGTATACTGTACATACATGTAGTGGTCTTTAGCTGTAACAGCCTATATAAAAATAAATAAAATAGATTCTTAGTTTTAAGCTATGGAAATACTATTTGACTTTTTATGAAACATGCTATACTAAGCAGATTTACAGACAAGGTTTCATAGATTTACCAATTCCATATGTGGTAAAATTAATCCTAGTAAGTAGTACTACATAGTTAACATTCATGTAGCAGTTTTTATCAAAAACACTATTTAACATAGAATAATGAAGCATGGTACAAAGTACAGTATCACTTTCACATCATCTATGAAATCATAAAGGATTAGATATACTGTATATACATATAAGTGAAACCCCCAAACTGAAGAGGTAAAACAATAGAAAGTGCATGACCCACACATAAGCCAACTCCCAAGTCCAGCCATATTGAAAATGTTGTTATTGCTAGCTATGCCATCTGAGAGGATGTTATATTCACATGGGATTTCAATACTGGGGGTCAGGTTAGGCATATTGTCTGATCTTTGGCATATACAATAACAATATATACTGGTAGTAAAAAAGAAAACCTAAGTTTAAACCTTTTCTGACATCCCAGTCTTCCAGGCTTTATTCAGCTTGTATATGAGTGTATGTGGTAGGTCATTCTTAGTTGAGTCTAGGGCTTGGAATTGTATCAGATATTTGCAATACTGCATACTTACCCTGTGGTAAGAAAACAATGAAACCTCTTATGTTTCAAGATGTCAAATGTATATAGTACTTCTAGTACTTTGATCAGTAAGGATAAATAAAATCATTTTCAGTCAAGGGAACCTTTGTTGTTGTTGTTATGGGATTAACATCTATTTTCCTGTACATGATAGGCTATTCATGGTGGCCAGTATAACTGGTGGAGGAAGAATCCAAGAAAACCCAAGGAAGAATCACTGACTGATGGGAAGGTAGTGAACTTTCTCACATACCCAAATTTGCCAAGCCTGAGACTTGAACCCATGCAGACAGAAGTGAAATGGCAATGATCAGTAATGGTGAGCACTTTAGACAACATGGCCACCAGTGGCTCCAGATTTTTTATCAGATGCACCAGTCGAGGCTGGCTGTATAAGTTTACTGTTTCATAATACTGTAGGAAAGAAAGATTATGTAATGGTTACTATACAGAATAGGTCTTTGAGAATCAGAACCTGTTTTCAAAGGGTACTGATGTAATCAGGCAGAACTGGGGAAGACTTGATGAAATATTCTACATCATGTGGTCATTTTTTGCAAATAATGATTTTTATAATCTTGAATTGATTGTTGTAAAAAGATCAATGGTAATTTTATTAGACAAATGAGGAAATACATAACAAAATTAGAAACAACTTTGAATCAATGTAGCGACTGAAATTAATTTTTCACTTTTTTGCTTGCTAATTGTTAATTTAGAAATCTGTCCATGGTTGAAAAATCACAGTAATTGAATCATCAGCCTTGCATATAACTGTTATTTGTTTTATGGAATTTCTTGACCCTACAAAGGAAATCATATAGCATATTCAAAGAATTTTTTAAAAAAACATTTTTTGGAGTAGAAAAGGTGTCAGTTAAAAGGAACATTGTAATGAATGACTATCAAGATAGTGGGCTGAAGATGTCACACATCAACTTTTTTTGCTATACATTAAAGATCATGTAAATTAAAAAAAATTAATTGAACCAATCAGTCACTCACCATGCAAACTTGTATAGAAACACTTGAAGGTCTTGAAGGGGACAATATTTTCTTTTTAAAGAAAGAAGGATACTACATAGTTTAATAAATTTTTAACAGGTTTTGTAAAGTTGCTTTTTTTGCATGTTAGAATTGAACAACTATCTCACCACAACAATTAAGCAAGTTTTATCAATGCCACTGGTATAAAAATAAATCAAGATAAATGATAATATATTTTTTTGAAAAAGTGGTCTGAAAAGTCTGCTTTCTCTATTAATGATGGAATTAAGGTACATGTCATGTTCCTTGCATAAAAACAAATTCATATAAAAATTTAATATCGGTGTTAGTTTTATAGAATTCTATGGGGTTCTTGACACAATACCAGGAACTATTGGAAATACTGTGAAATACATGAAAAAAGCAAAATTATTTTATACATGAAGTATGAGGAAAATCAAAAGATTACCAGTTCTAATGGAAACTAAATGGAACACTTTACTTAAGACCAGAATTAATTGCATGAAGAGTGGGAATCAAAATTATTTTGTTCCCCTCTCCATTACTGAGGATGGATGTAGGATTTCATTGTTTTCCATACAAAGTTCTCTGGGTGGCCGAGTGATCAAAAGTGCTCACCATTACGGATCACTGCCATCTCACTTCTGTCTTCGTGGGGTGGGTGAGTCTAAGATTCAGGGAATGTGGGTATGTAGGAAAGCTTGCCAGTAGCTTCTTGTGTGGTTGGTTCTTTCGGTGGATTTCCTGGTTTCTTCCTCCACTATTTATAATGGCAGCCATGTATAGCCTATTGTGTGCTGGAAACTGGTGATAAGCTCAACAACAACAACAACAACAACAACAACAACAACAAAGTTCTCTACAGAATTCTTGATACTGTTGTAATTAAAAGATTGTTTAAAATAAAAATATAAGAATCATCATTGTGCTTTTTGTAATGAAGCTGAAGAGACTTGGCTTCATTTATTTTTGGGATGCCATTTCCTGAAAACTGCATTGATAAGTTTTAGGTAAATTCTTATAGACTTATGTCATGTTGAATTAGATTTAATGGAAGGTGTGATATTATTTGGAATTAGAAATACACCAGAATTGGAGATCATTAATGTATGCTTAATTCTGATAAAATAAATTCATGTATAAAAAATGTTATTCAAAGTTTTGTGGCTTGCATAAAAGAAATAAAAATTTATGACCATCTGGAGTTATGTTCTAAATATGTGTACTTCTTGGCAAGGTCTGTAAAAATAAGACACTGATGGGAAACACTTAATGAAAATTAACAGCTATTCTGTAATTAGTTATGTAAGAAACAAATCTGTATGTATGCAGATATTTGTATATGTAATGTGTATATCAGTTTGCATAATGTATACATTTTTATGTATGAAAATTAATATTATTTGTATTTATATAGGTAAATAACCAAATAAAAATAAAAAAAGTTTTTTTTCTCACTTTATCACAGATAACAATAACACAGTAAAAGCAATGGCTGAAACAAAAGTAATTTTTTCACTGAGGCAGCTTGTATTCCATGACAAGTCAGAAACAAACACAAAGTCAGAGCAGTGCCAGAAATTATTGTAATTTGTTTTTAGTTATTGACAAGTCAAGTCTAGGGTCACATCTAATGAAATTTAAAAAAAACTGACCCTGTAAATTAGCTGCAGTTTCCTGCTATTATTGTTGAATTTTTTAAAATGTGGCAATGCTCTTATCGTTGCACATGGGCATGTCCTAACAGATTTACAGATAATCATCTAAGACCAGTGTCTCAGTGTAGGTGTCCATGCACTCAGAAATACTTTTAAAAAAGTTAACCTTGTTGTCTTCTGCTGTGTCTGACAAAGTTGTTCTAATATCAAACAACAACAACAACAAATATACAACAAAAACAGCCATTTAAGGTAAATCCATCTTTGAGAACACAAATTACAAAACCATTTCAAGAGAGACAAACACTCGCACATGATGTTAAACTTTTTGGTATTTTGCTTGTTGGTTCCACACAGCAAGGTCAATTTTATCCTATATGCAGGCTAAGCTCAGTACATTTTCAGGTAAGGGTCATTAAATGTAGCTAAAGCTACCTAACTAGTTTTAAATACTTTGTGTGAAATTTACTATATACTGTTTGCTACATTTAATAATGCTGACCTGAAAATTGAGAGAGGATAAAATTCTCAATGCTGAGTGAAACAAACTATGACATAAAACAGTTATCTATCCACATAGACAATAGACCTATACACTTCATAGCCTCCCAACTCTTAACAACTGCAGAAAACTTTAGTAACAGACAGAAATATCAAACCTGCTTTATTCTAATTTTGTTAAGCATCTCCATAGTGCCACAGTTGAATCAAAAATATACCTGCAATATTTAATGACAAATAATGCACTTGCCAGCCAGAAGGAATCATTTATCCATCAACATTTTGATCAATAAGCAAATTTTACAGTAGCACTTGCTATATTTCCAATATAGAAAAATAAATTTTCAAAGAATCCTTGAACTTGAAAGTTTAGCACATGGTTATCTGCTAGGGTTCATGTTTGGAGGGTCTTTTTATACATGGGGGTAATTTTACAATCATTATTAAGGACAACACAAGTATGATCTAATATAAACATGTTATTCTTCACTACAGTTTGTACTAATTATAATTACAGTAGAACCAAGTACCCAGCATTGTTTCATTATTTACAGTATAACTTTTCAAAATTGGAATTATGAAAATGTAACAGTTTTATGTAATAAATATTTATCATTTATGGTTAATTTCATAGAACATCCATATATTTAATGTGATAATACCTGAAAACTATGCAATGTTTTATGTTAGTTTTTTTGTTTTTGTTTTTTTGGCTAATGCATAAAAACTGTTCTTTGGATGACATGTCACGCAACAGTCCACATTAACATGTTTTTATTAATGCACCACATGTAAACATTTGTGTGAATTATACTGAACAAGTAATGTTATTCTTTCTTACTTTAAATGATAATATTGGGTGAAGAAAAGAATTTACATTGTGATTTGTTAAGAGACAAGGAAATCACAGTTGTGGGGTTATATTATATGTCTCCCAACGAGGCTTGCCAGAGTAGGGAGACATATAATGTAACCCCACAACTGGGATTACCTTGTCTCATTCCAAACCCCAACATAGATTCTATATGTCATTGCACATGAGCATATCCTATTATAGATTTACAGATAATGTTGCCTTTTATCACATGGGCATGTCCTAATAGATTTATAGGTAATACAGCCTTATTATTGCAAATGGACATGTCCTCATAGATTTACATGTAATATTGCCTTGTCATTACACATGGGCATTTCCTAATAGATTTACAGGTCATATAGCCTTATTATTGCAATTGGGCATGTACTAATAGATCTACAGGTAATATTTCCTTGTTATTGCACATGGGGATGTCATAAAAGATTTACAAGTAATAATTTTGTCCAATAGTCTTAAGTAATATTTCAAAACATGGAACACAAAGAAGGGACTAATGGCTGCAACCAGAGAAATTTCCATTTTTTTTCTTCATGCCTTTGATATATGTATACATCCTTCTCCTCATAATGTATTAATTTTAATTCTTCCCAATTATGAACATATTCATAATTTTAGTTTATAATTGTCATCTGTCCTGGAAGGTAGTTTTTATGATCATCAGCAGACAGGACAGTTTATGTCCACATCACTTGCACATCTAGGTTTAGAAAAAAATGCATTTAGTTTGGATAAAAACTTAGCGCATATCAGTTTGCCCAGATAGGCTGAGGAAGCATATCTGACTTTCCTTCTTCTCATGTTGGTATCATCACCCCATCATTTTCTTGCCCATGAATTCTTTTGTATTCTGAGTACAATATAAACTTGTCTTGTTTTGATATTCTTCCAAGAGCAACATAAAACAGTTACAACATTGTATTTTCATGCCATTGATCAATGTTTGTGTCATTTTTATGATTCTGTCATCAATAATTATTCAAACTCAAAGAGAGTTCCAAATTTATCATGCCTTTCTTCCCCTTCCCCAAAATTAAATGGTTGATCCCTTGAAGATAAACAGGTTTATTTCATATTTCACCCTGTACATGTTAGAAGAGAGGTCATTTTTAATATTACTGTCTTTTGCAAGAAAGTCAACAAAAAAAAAACAATTTATAAAATAAATATTTGGATAAGATTTAATGAGGATTTCTTTTATTTGTACTATATTTGGCTCAGGCTATGGCAGAAATAAGGGCAATAACTCTAGTGATGATTGCTAGTGGCTACTTTTTTTGTTTATATTTGTGCAAGTTAAAATATACCATAACATACCCAACAAAGCATATCCAAATTAGTAAGATGCATCCAATCTGGTTAAAATATACCCATATTTTGGCCCATGCTTACCAGAACTGGTCAAAATTCATCCATATTCTGGTCAAAATACACCAACATTTTGGCCAGAACATACCCAGATTTGCCAAAATAATCACCTAATTTGCCCCTCAAGAAATCAGGTGCAGAATAACTAAGATTGAATTGATTGCAAGTGACAACTTTTTCATTAGCTTAGATTACAGAAGCATCATAAAAGCAAGTTATTGCTGTGCATTGCTGTGTATACTATTTACCCACAAACATCAATGCCAGTTTTTATAACTATAGAAGTCAAGCACATAGAAGCACAGGTAGGAGCCCCAGTGGTCTAAAGTGCTCATTGTTCCATATCACTGCTGTCTCATCTCTGTCTGTGTGGGTTGAGTCTCAGCTGACTTGGATACATGAGAAGTCATGCCAGTTAAGCTTCTCATGGGTCTTTCCAGAATTTTCCAGGGTTCTTCCTCCAGTAGTTATACTGGCTGCCATGTATAGCATATCATATGCTGAAAAATGGAGTTAAACCCTACAACAACAATAGCAACATACAAGCCTGGGTAATGAATAAACAAAACTGGCAGGGAACAGTTAACTCATTCTTTGAACATACCAACAGGACATCTGAGACAAAGGTCATTTTTATAACAAAGCAAGCTGACTTAAGAAGCTGACTTAGGATTCTTTTAAGTGTGCCAGAATTTGTTTTAGATCTACAAAGTCTGAGATATGGAAGCTAAGTTTTCACCAGTATTCATGTGAATAATAAATTGAAACAGTTTTTAAAGGGACACAATATATAGCTTTGTGCATGGACAACGATGGCCCAGTGTCACCCAGAAGATTTGGAGAAAATAAAATCATTTGATGAATTCATGATGGTCAGAAGAGAAGCAGATGATTTTGCCAACAATATGATCATTACCTTGATGGAATTCTAGTGTATTTTGATCTCATTCCTGGATGGACTGATGGTAAGATGAGGGCTAAAAGTGTGAGAATTTGCACGACTGGTGCAGATTTGAAAAAAATCTTGACTTTAGTACTTGCACTTTTTGCTTCAGGTGATGTGTTGCCTCCAATGATAATTTTTAACATTATGAGAAAGCTAAAAAAATATTAATGCACCAAAAGAATCGATTGTACATGTGCAGGAGAAGGTTTTTGTTAATGTACTGAGATTGCAGTGGATCAAAGAGTTTTATTACATGTTCATAGTTTTATAACTTTTACAATAAAATTTTGTTTGGAGTGCATTTTCCAACATGTTATTTTCAAATGATTTAAAAGGTGTCCCACAGCTTATGACTTGAAAAAACAATGTGTCCTAGAACATACAGTGCAGAAAAAATTTATTTTAAAATTAAAATATATGGTGTCTAATAAATATAGTGTCTTAATATTATGGTAAATATAATTATTTCCTGACCAAAACAGACCCATTTAAGAAAATTTGACCCACTCTCGGTCAAAATGCTAAGTTTAGTTTAATCAAAATGTACCTGGCTCGTGATAAAAAATAAATCCTCTCTAGAATTTAATTATTTCTCACCTTTTCCTCTTGTCTTTCATTCTTTATTACTTTCTTTTTTCTCTCCAACCCGATATTTAAAAAGATATAGGGGCAATGTACCTATGGTTGGAGAAATAAACTGATGGTAAACTTGTAGCTGATCTTCTAGAAAATCTCCTGGAAGCATCTAATATCCAAGATGTCACATAAAAAATATTAAATGAATTGTATATTTCAAGTATCCTACCATCCTTTCATTGAGATAAATCCACATTAGATAACAATCAAAATTTTTTTTGGTCTCAATATGGTCTCAAAAATCCCAGTTTTGGTTTATATCTTAGAAACTATTGTCCTTAATAATCTAATTGAATTATCACAGTTACTATCCATCAGCAGAAGAATAAAATAAGGTAAATACTCTGTTATGTATTAAAATGCTTCCAGATGTCCAATGAGTGATAATTATTCAGCTTTATTCTTGAACAAATGCAATCATCTACTAATCTGACTAACTTGATGATCCATCCAAGTCAGTCTTAGAAATCAATTAGAAGGGGTTTTATGCTAATTGAAAACTTGCAGTGTTATCTTTCCCTTGATTGCTTTTCTAGTGAGAAGATGTGGAATCATGGTAACTGCATTTGAAGGAATACTTTTCATTGAATTTCAGGGAGTGAATGAGAGAAATGAGATAATAAATGAATAAAGAGAAGAATAATTATTTAATTTAATAAACTTGCAGCCAAATAGAGATAACTGTGGTTTAAGCCACTGAAGGAAAAGTATATTTTTTAACCAGGAGACATAAAATTGGTTTTATTATTTGAGCATTTTTTTTTCTGTTGAAAAATTGTTGCAATAAAGAAAACAACAACTTCTTCTGTCTGAAGTTGGTTCATGTCATTGTGCAGGTTTGGAACATTGAATAAAACCAATGGACATATATCAGTTGTTGTCATTTAGATGCTTGTCATGTATTAGCACTACAAAACAAATGACCTGGTGAACAAGAGGAGTACTGCACCCACCTGACTATGAGGCAACCTGAAATGGATGCAAAGGTTAAATTTGACTTATTGATGAGAAGCGTGTCGTCTCTTTGAAACGTATTGTGGTTATCTTGTTAAATTAAAGAATGGCACCAAAACAGATAATAAGTCAAAGTTTAGGTCTGTCTGCAGTTGCTGTTTACACATGTCCGAAGTATGCTGGAAATATGACCAATAATTCAGATCAAGGCTTATTCACAATGCAAAAAATTAAGTGTGCCTAAACTGGAAAATGCTATTAATGTGGCCACTGTGTACCTCATCTGGAAGGAGAAATCACACTGGTGCACTATGTACCTCATTTAGATAGTCTTTACATGGCCAACTTGTACCTCATCTGGATAGAGACTTTACATGGTCAACATGTACCTCATCTGGAGAAAGTTTTTACATGGCCACCTTGTACCTCATCTGGATATTCTTTATATGGTCACCATGTACCTCATCTGGATATTCTTCACATGGTCACCATGTACCTCATCTGGATAGTCTTCATATGGTCACCATGTACCTCATCTGGATAGTCTTCACATGGTCACCACTTACTTCATCTGGATAGTCTTCACATGGTCACCATGTACTTCATTTGGATGGAGTAATCACATGGTCACCATGTACTTCATTTGGATGGAGTAATCACATGGTCACCATGTACCTCATCTAAATAGCGGCCACCTGGTCACCTTGTACATCATCTGAATAAAGACTTAACATGGTCACCATGTACATCCTCTGGAGAGAATCTTCAATGTTTGTCACCATGTACTTCATCTGGATAGAGTAATCTAATGGTCACCACAGTACCTCATCTAGATAGAGTTTTCACATGGCCACCTTGTACCTCATTTGGTTAATCTTTACATGGTCACCATGTACCTCATCTGGAAGGAGTAATCACATGGTCACCATGTACCTCAGCTGGAGGGAGTAATCACATGGTCATCATGTACTTCATCTGGATGGAGTAATGACATGCTCACCATGTACCTCATCTGTAATGAGTAGTTACATGGTCATCATGTACTTCATTTGGAAGAAGTAATCACATGGTCACCATATACCTCATTTGGAAGGAGTAATCACATGGTCATCATGTATCATCTAGATGGAGTAATTACATGGTCACCATGTACCTAATCTGGATGGAGTAATCACATGATCACCATGTACCTCATCTGGAAAGAGTAATCACATGATCACCATGTACCTCATCTGGAAAGAGTATTGAGATAGAAGCCATGTGCCTCATTTATAAGGAGTTTTCACATCTCCATCATTATCTCATCTGAATAGAGGATTCATATGGTTACCATGTATCTCATCTGGAAGGAGTGTTCACATGGCAGCTGTGTACCTGATCTGTAAAAAGTATTCAGATGTCCACCATATATCTCATCTGGAAGGAATGTTCAAATAGCAGCCCTGTACCGACATGTATAAAGTGTATACTTATGGCAGCTATATATCTCATCTAAAAGGAGTATTCACATGGTTAATCATAATGTACCTCATCTAGATGGAATACATACATGTTTACATGTCCATCCAAGTATTCACACGTCCACTGTGTATCTCATCAGGATGGAGTATTTCCATGGTCACTGTATCTCATCTGGATGGAGCATTCACATGGTCACTGTGTACTTCATCTGGATGGAGCATTCACATGGTCACTGTGTACCTCATCTGGATGGGGCATTCACATGATCGCTGTGTACCTTATCTGGATGGGGCATTCACATGATCACTGTGTACCTCATCTGGATGGGGCATTCACATGATCACTGTGTACCTCATCTGGATGGAGCATTCACATGGTCACTGTTTACCTCATTTGTATGGAGCATTCACCTGGTCACTGTGTACCTCATCTGGATGGAGCATTCACACGTCCACTGTGTACATCATCTGGATGGAGCATTTACATGGTCACTGTAACAAATCTAGATGGAGTATTCACATGGTCACTGTATACATCATGGATGGAGCATTCACATGGTCACTGTTTACCGTATCCAGATAGAGCATTTACCTGGTCACTGTTTATCTCATCAGGATGGAGCATTCACATGGTCACTGTATCCCTCATCTAGATATGGCATTCACCTAGTCACTGTGTGCATCATCTGGATAGCGCATTCACCTAGTCACTATGTACATCATCTGGATAGTGCATTCACCTAGTCACTGTGTGCATCATCTGGATGGAGCATTCACATGGTCACTGTATCCCTCATCTAGATATGGCATTCACCTAGTCACTGTGTGCATCATCTGGATGGAGCATTCACCTAGTCACTATGTACATCATCTGGATGGAGCATTCACCTAGTCACTGTGTGCATCATCTGGATAGCGCATTCATCTAGTCACTATGTACATCATCTGGATGGAGCATTCACATGGTCACTGTATTCCTCATCTAGATATGGCATTCACCTAGTCACTGTGTACATCATCTGGATGGAGCATTCACATGGTCACTGTATCCCTCATCTAGATATGGCATTCACCTAGTCACTATGTACATCATCTGGATGGAGCATTCACATGGTCACTGTATCCCTCATCTAGATATGGCATTCACCTAGTCACTTTGTACTTTTTATCTCGAAGTAACCCATCATTGACTTATAATATTAATTCTAATGAACTAGCAATCTACATAATTCTCTCCTAGTAAGTAAGTAATCACAATATCAATACTTACAATTATGACTCTGTAATGTTTTGCAAAACTCATCAAATAACTACCTTCTGAAGCATTCCTTCCTTTCTTCACAATTCTTTGTCCTACATCTCCTGCCAATTTATGAGTGGTATCTCTCAGATTCTAATTATGACTGATGTCTTCCTCACAATCTTCCCAGATATACTAAAAAAATTTTGGCCCTTGGTCCTAATATTTTTCAAATCTAAGATTTAGACCCACCCTCTGGCTGAATTCTGATTGGATGTTGTAGGACTGACCCAATCACTGAGCTGTCAATGTTTCTCATTTGTCTTTCTGTATTGGGTAGAAGATGCTCTTTTTGCTCTGCTGGCTTCCTTTTTGATTTCCAACAAATGTATAACACATGGGTGAGAGTGACAAGATTGGACCCAAGAGCTGAGTTTCTATAATCCCTTGACACTGGCCAGCAGCAATGCTTATAGTTCAAAGTGTTGAAAATATCCCACAGGCTAGCCTAACTTGAAAGAATGTGACAATGAAAATGTAAATCTTTCGTCTCAGTTATACTGGTACTTTTTCTGTGATAACCTAATTAACTGACAACTGATTTCTGATTTGTGAATGTATTTGTTGAATTGTTGCACTCATTTAAAAGCAGACCTACTTTGTATCATCACTTTATGTGTTTTGTATCAAATCAAAAGAAATGGAATACAAAAAAGCTAAAGGGAATGTAAGTCCCACCTGGATAAGACCTAGTGGTCACAGTCATGTGCTAGTGTGAAATAATTGTTGTACCTCAATAATAAAAGTTGTAGAATGCTATAAAGTAATTTATTTTATTTTATTTTCTCTTTGGAAATCTTATTAAGAGAATTACAGAATGTTAGTAATAAATTTGAAATTATTTTAGTGCAGAAAATGGTAATTTTATGAAATTTAAATTAATGATATATTCTAATGGGGTTTTTTTGTAGGTTCATAATGACAATGTATATTGTGATAAAAATTGATGTCATTATAAAAGTATGAACTATTTTGGTGGACTTCTGCACTGCTGTGCAATATCAGGATAAATCTAGATTGATGTGTTTGTCCCAATTTTGAATAATGATTAGCAAATAATGAAGCTGCAAGGTATATGGTATATATTGGGTACTGTAAGGTAATGTGTCAAGTTCATGTTTTAACATGCAGGGCCATGTCTTTGCTTTTTGAAAATCAACTAGCTAGGATTGTGGTGATGTAACATTGAACATTTTTTCATACAGATGGGTTGAAATTTCTCAAAAAATAAACATTATCACACAATAAAGAGATAAAAAAAGAAATGTACTTGTACAGAATAAACTCATACTCAGCCTTTATTATTGAAATATAAAAAAATGATAATGTTGACAATGTAAATTCCATTGTTTGTCAAGTTGTTTTCCATAACTTATTCAATAAACTTTCTACCACCAGGAATTACAACACAGACCAGTTTGATTTCTCTCCAGTGAACATTTATATGTATTGATTAGAGAGAGAATTACTGGTTTGTGCTTGATTAAAACAAATGGAAACCAGACTTCCAGTACAAAATATGGACTTTAATGGACAAAGTTAGCAATTTTCTCAACAAAATTTTTTTTTCATTAAAGGGAAACACTGGCTTGCCATGAACCAGTACTTTGCCAGTCAGGTGAATGAATAGAAAATTCATTTGATCATAAAGCAGAAATTTTCAATCATCATATATATATATATATATATATATATATATATATATATATATATATATATATATATATATATATATATATATATATATATATATATATATATAGCATAATTACAGCATACAATGTAATAAGTGTGATGTTAATGGTATCCAAAACCATAAAGTACCATTGGACATTTTTTTTATTGGTTTATTGAACAAAAACATGAGCCTATTTTGATTAGACCTAAACAATGCCAGGCCCATTGAGATTTCTTAATGAAAATTGTGAGACCATGTACAATTGACATAAAATAGATGAAGTTTAATCTAGTATGGCAGTAATAAAATCTGTCCCCATGGAGCTCTTCCCCTGGGAGATTCTGTTTACAGACCCTCATCTGTAGAATCTTGCCCAAGAGACATATTGATTAGTTAAATGGAACCTTCTGCAAATAAAGTCTCTTCATTGAATCAGAGAGGAAATGTAGCCATTGTTTGTAATTTAATTAAACACTAATCTAATCTCCTGGCCTAGTTGCAGTTTGTATTGTGAAGGCATAATACATATAATAGAGAGAGAGAGAGAGAGAGAGAGAGAGAGAGAGAGAGAGAGAGAGAGAGAGAGAGAGAGAGAGAGAGAGAGAGAGAGAGAGAGAAAGAGAAAGAGAAAGAGAAAGAGAGAGAGAAAGAGAAAGAGAGAGAGAGAGAAAGAGAATGGCTGAACTGTCACCAAGTAATCTTTATTTAGGACAGCAATTTACAAAGTCATCTCTAGTACATGAATTCAGGTATATTCTATAATGCACACCTATTTTCCTCTGATTGACTGTTGAAATATCTACCAAATGCTTGAAAGTTGTGCAATATATTTTCAAGTTCTAAATTAGTATCTTCCTTGGCGATTTGGGTAACATTCTAGATTCAAAGGGATCAAGTTTAAATCCTTCCCAACATAACCCCTGAGTTAGCTACAGTCCCATGTTGTGTTCTTCAGACTTAGGCTCTTTGGTTCACTTACCTTGGTACTAAATAACCTACCTTTTGCTGGTCCATAAAATTTGAAACCAAATTCTTCATATGTTCCTTGTATTAGAAAATGTCTTCCTTTTAATGTTCATGCTTTATGTTGTAAGCTGTTGACTCTGTATGTCTGTCCATTCATTTTCAATTTGATTTCTGTACAATACTTAAGCTGTCCACCATTTATGATTACCAAACTTCAACAGTTGTTGTTATATGGCTTAACGCCATTTTTCAGCACAAGATAGGCTATACATGTTGGCCAGTATTACTGTAGGAGGAAGAACCCTGGAAAACTCGGGAAGAACCACCAAACTACTGGCATGCTTTCTCACTTACCCTTGTTAGTCGAGTCTGGATTCAACTCACACAGACAAGTGAGATGGCAGTGATCCATAATGGTCAGCGCTTTAGACAACTCGTCTACTCAAGGCCCCACCAACCACCAAACTACAGAGGGAATTCATTAAGATTAAGGACATCAATTTTGGAGACAGAGATCATGGTCATTATGACTGAAATAAGAAATTGCTGTTTTGAACAATGACTTACATTCTCCACTATGTACAGTTATAAATTTTTGTAGAAGGTTCACAATTAATGGAAGATCCCTTTGAAAAGGTCAGAGAGTAAGGTCACTGTGACTGAAAGAAGAAACTTGGTTTGAACACAGTAGTTTGTGTTTTCAGTCATCTATATTGGATGGATTGCACATTGTTTAAGAAAAAACAATATTGTTGTTCATCCCTGCTGCTTAATGTTTAACTAGTGTTGTACTACACTAGTGTCAGCATTAGCAAGGGACAGCTTGGTGAATTTTATATTAAAATCTCTTGAACAATGGAATAGCAATTAAACATGACACAAAAAAGCAAAAGACTTACTCAAATATATTTCTGTTTATATCATTTATTGGTCAGTGTTATTTTGTTATGTTTACCCTCAGGCAAACAAATGCCAATTTTTAATCAAAGAATGAAAATCCAGCATGGAAAACATTTCATCACTTTATTACATATAATACCTTAAAAAAACATCCAGCATTGAGCCTACACTCTCCAGATCACCACAATACAGTAATCAATTAACAGCTTGTGTGTACTTCTAGCCCTAATCATGTTACCCAGCCAAGCATCACTGCATTGATTGCAATGACTACTGGAACAGCAGATATGCAATCTTTAAAAAAAAAATTGTAAAACTAAAAATCTATTAATTTTCAAAAGCAGTAGACTTCAGCTATAAAATGGTATGTGGGGTGTAGACAATTTTTAAAATGGTATTTTGTCCTATCACCAGTATAATCACATGTATGTTAAAGTTAAGAGAGCACTAATTATAGGAAACTCATTCTTTCTGTTCCATGTTTGTAGGTTGCATATTTCACTTTGACCATAAAGTTTACAGCTTTCAACTGATGTATGATAAGTATAGATGATCTTCATATAGGTAATGGGGATAAATATTAGTAATTCACTATTCTTTGCACAACATTAAAATAAATTTCCACATTTCATAAACATGATTGAAGTTTTCTCAGGCAATTAGTTTTCTTTTTGTTTTTGACAAAGGTATGTCAATTAGAATATTGTAGGGCCCAATGTTAAATCTGAGGGTTGTTCCAAGCATCAGGCTCTTGAATTTGTTAGCACTGTTATTGCTAACTCATCCTAAATGGGAAGTCCTTATCAGCAATTGGTTTCACCAAAAAGAATATAGTGTCTAGTTGGACCTAAATGGAGATGATGCCAGACAGAATCCAACATGGAGACCATGGTGGGCATCTTCAACCTTGTTATCACTACTTTTTCTGAAATGACATTCATATTCACATGGGAATTCATTTTGCCAAAAGAATAGATGTCTTTTTGGTCCTAAGTGAAAATTGTACTGGTCTTACATCCAATATGATCTTAGCACAGTGGTTAATTTGAAAATCTTTGTATTGTTTAAACCATAAATGATTTTTATCACTCATCAGCTAACAAGAAGCAATGGTCTTCTCTTGAATTCATGGTAATCTTTTTGTCATCAGTCTGTTCACTTAATCTTGTCCCATGTAGTACATTTTTTATTTTTATGGTACTGAAAGATATTAAATTGACCAATCGATAATTATCTGCTAGTTTCATAAAAGCATTGATTGAATCTTAAAATGTAAGTGATTCCCAACACTGGTGCCAATGGAAACCATACACTGTAAATTGCAGTGTACAGTTTCCAAGAAGGAAGTTAAAACAGAAGGAAGTAATAACCACATCACCTAATTACTATGTCCATGTACATGCGCCTACCAAATTTTGGAGAAAAGGTGATCACAAAGGCCTACTTTAGATGTATAATAGTATATAGTCTTTTCAGATTGAGTGAAATTGTCTAAACTTGTTTGAATAACCAATTTTTTTTTGCTCAAACTTTTCGAATGGCCAATTTGGTCAAACATGTTTAAATGTCCAATTATAAAGCCTTTTCTGATAAAACATTTTTGAATGACCAATAACTTTTTCTGATCAAACTTGTCTAAATGGCCAATTGTAAGAACTTTTCTGATCGAAATTACCCAAACATAATGAAGTTCATTTTGTTTACTCATAGATGATGCAAATACAAGTATAATTTTAAAAAGCATCGACAGTGATTGCCCTCACACAGTGCCCTGGCAGATCAAACTCTAAGCTGGCTTTGCATGATATTAGACATCATGGTTCAAGTTGGCTTTGCATGATATTAGACACCTCTGTCAGCGTGGGGTGGGGTTCCAATCGGTGAATGTGGATATGTGAGAAAGCTTGCCAGTAGGTTCTCATAGGTCGGTGGTTCTTTCCTTGGATTTCAGGTTTATTCCTTCACCATTAATACTGGCGTTAAGCCCAAAAATAACAACAACATCATGATATTAGACTTAGACATCAAGGTCTATGCTGGTTTAGTTTTGTATTAGACTTAGAGATCACTAAGCTGTAAGTTGGCTTTGCATGATGCAGATGCCAGGCAGAGATGAAGGTCTGAGTTGGCTTTGATTGATATCAGACTTAGACATCAAGGTTGAGCTGGATTTGTTTGATATCATACATAGAGGAACATTATGCTGTGGCAGATTAATATCTAAGCAGGTTTAATATCAGACTTAGAAATGTGTTATGTAATTTTGAAGGAGAATTGACAATGATGTTGTTATGAGAAGGGAAAAACTATTAACCATGATGACAATTTTTTCTTTTCATCAGTCCTGTAAAGTTTATTTTGCATGTTTTCTTTTTCAGATTGTAGCTGACAGGTACAGCAAAAATGGGTAACAAATCCTCCAAGAAAAAGCTATCGAAAGAAGACTTGGAATTTTTAGCTTCCAACACAAAATTCACAAAGCAAGAAATAAAAGACTGGTACAAAGGATTTATGGTAAATATGATTACTACAAGTATATAGAGACAATAGGAGCTTTTACTTTGTTAATTTTAAATTTTGTACATTTGTACTTTTAAGCCTTAGATATTTTACAATCTGCTTATGTTGAAAGGATTAAAAAAAATATGGAATATTAAGAATGAGTATATTTAATTCTCACATACCAGATTTTTATTTTTTCATACACTTTTTGTAATAGAGGGTTTAAAACATTAAAGCCTCCTCAATTGATTTGGCGTTTGTTAACTAGGGAATGACCTCACATGGTGTTATTGCCCAGTGTGGATAGACACATGGAATATTAACATATAGCTGAGCAAGCTGTTGCAAAACAAATAAACAACTTCAAGCCTTCTATACCAATAAATAAAAATAAATTTAACCAATTAATACAAAACCAAAATTTCACTTTCAATCCTTCCGATTTTCATTGATAGAATTTAGCTGCAGTGTTCAATTAATATCATATTACAAGTATTTAATTAGAGTACAATTCTATGCTTTGACAGCATCACCTGATGTCTCTCTCCTCTTGTCTTGTTTCCACATCTAATGTGAATGCTTTTCTGTCTCTTTCTGACCCCTGACTATTCCAACCTCTCTTAGATGCAGATTTCCCTTGACTTATTTCTATGTTTAATGAGGGCTCTCTGGTCCCCTTATGACCTCTGATTATTTCAATCTCTCTTCTTTGCATTTTTTAGTAGAATATAAAGCTGTTTCATTAAATATAGAGTATGCCTCAAGCTAGACAAGTTTCAACACTTATCTGTGTGTGTGTCTATATATATATATATATATATATATATATATATATATATATATATATATATATATATATATATATATATATACATAGTTTAATACAAACAATACAATCATACCATATATATATATATATATATATATATATATATATATATATATATATATATATATATATATATATATATATATATATATATATATATATATATATATATATATATATACCAGACAGAACAGACTGCTCTATCCCTGGATTCTGTAGTAGAATCTTGATAATAGTGGGCAGAAATAATAGTTTAATATCACCAAAAACTGATGGCACTGAATCGGTGTTCTATAAGCTGTGGGTAGCAGACACACTCACATGACAACCTAGTAATTAATTCTCATATATATACACAGTGGTTCCAGATTCCTATGAAAGAAATCAAGGTATATAGGATTTTTGTATTACAAATAATTAAATGCGTGCTTAGTTGTGACGTGACGGTATATGGGTTGGTGCGTGCAGGCAAGGCAATGGGTACCATCTACTTGCGGACCTGGGTTCGAAACTCTGTAGAGTACGAATTTAATTTCCCTAACCTGTATGATAGTATTGTTTGTATTAAACTATTATTTCTGCCCACTATTATCAAGATTCTACTACAGAATCCAGGGATAGTGCAGTCTGTTCTGTCTGGTATATATATATATATATATATATATATATATATATATATATATATATATATATATATATATATATATATATATATATATATATATATATATATATATATATATGGCAGTTTATTAGAAATTACCACATGTTCTCTAAAGACAACTGTGGCCATATATGCCAGCATACATTACATGTCTTATCTACATTTGACTAGTCAATTATGTTCAATAAAATAATGCTCAGTTACTTATGGCATAATATCCACTAAATCTAGCTACAGTAACCAATAACCTGCAAGATCATATAATCCTTTACCTCATAGAAGTGCCTTTTGGTGCCTCTACTGCATTCGCATACAGGCGTTCTTTGGCACTTTACCTAATTTGCATGCAACCACCTTTAGGCAACTCTGTAAACAGCAGCCATTTTGAGCAGTTTTCATGGCGCCACCTTCGGGGAAAACCTTACTATTGGATTCTACATTCATTGGTGTGAATGACCATTATGTCAGATCATGTGGTCACTGTTTATGCTCTGGTTGAAATCTGCTATTTAAAGTAAGTAGGTCGTAACTGTGTCATATTCTCCATTTAACAAAATGGCGGTCACTGATAACGTTCAGTACTTGTTCAGGTTTTCACAATTAGAATCACAACTATGAAAGCTTCAATAACTTAGGTAAAGGCTCTGATACTGATGTAGGGAGCCATTAGTTTTTATAAATTATCAAATTCAGCTGATATAGTGATGTAGACGCAGGCAAAAAACTTGTACATTTCGAGTATGAGAAATTACTGCTATGGTTGATCATGCAGCTTTACTGACTTGATAGTGAATGAGCTCTCTCAAGATCTTAAAGCAGATACAAAATTCTTTTGGGAAAAATAATTATACAGCTATAACGACCTTATTTTGCTCTTAAATCTTTTAATACATAATGTAAGTGTACTAAAAATGTAAATTGGTTAAAACATATGTTAAACATAACATAGCTTCACTGTTTGACATGCCTATGTGTATTGCACTGCACTGGGTAACTTTGCTACATGCGTATGGAAGGGCTAAAAAACCATACACTCTATGAGGGAAAGGGTTAAGCATTGCAAAATCATATAAATATATACTTGTCATTAACTCATGATAGCAATATGATCTTACACAGGAAATCAATTTATGTAATCATAAAAAATATGACACATTGAATATTAGGGTTAATTCATAAATCCCTATGAAATACTGCATATTTTCATTTATTGGGTTTCTTTGGGTTAAATCATAAATTCTGATGGAATTCCACACATTGAATATTTGATTACATGCAATCCATCATTTCTTTCAATAAACTAATAATCGTTAAATTAAAGATTTAAATTGCATAACACTCTAACATATCAATAGAGTATACAAAATGAATACACAATACATGCATGAATCATAAGTATATCAACATATTTGCTAAAACACCAAACAAAT
Organism: Potamilus streckersoni; assembly: GCA_016746295.1. NCBI lineage: Eukaryota > Metazoa > Mollusca > Bivalvia > Unionida > Unionidae > Potamilus > Potamilus streckersoni. Next base: position 5,586,384 of record JAEAOA010001358.1, read on the forward strand.
GAAATAGAATATTATATGGAAACTAAAATTGCATACCTTAATGTCATTTCCTTCCACACAAACCTGTCCTAGCAATATAGCCTGTCTTGCCTTTTTAAGACAGCTATCTGGCCTCTTCTATGAGGGAATCACTATTCATAGTTTTCCAGAAAGTTGGATTTTTGACTTCTCACAAGGCAAGAGTCAAACTAAAGAATTCTGAACAAGTGGTACCCTAAATTCCCATTTTCTCAAAGTGTACTCCTTAATTTTTCCTTGACCAATCAGATATAATTGTTCATAAAATTCTCCCCAAATAATCATGTCTTTCATCAGATTTCACCAGCCTAAAATATGCTGCAATTAGCTTTCCTTTGAAGATCAGCTATTTGACCTAAAGTCCTCTTCCAACTGATATGGTAGGTAATTCTATGTAGACTTTGTCACTATACTGTCATGATGACATGATCAATTCCACTGGAGCTTAAACATAGACCCTTTTATGTTTCAGAGATGAAATAAGAGAAATATTAGTGAACTTCCTTAAGACCTTTCTGGCTTGACTATGATAACTTCAAAGCACAATTTATTCAACCTTAAGTTTCAGTAAGTCTTCAAAATTTGCCACATTATACCTTTTATGACTATTTTTCTTCAGATCGGTTGAGTATGAAAAATATTACTTAACATATTTTTGCCATTTTTTTGTCCTATAATATCTTTGTCATCCTTTGTAACTTTTAGACATTTTAAAAGACTTTTATTGATGCACATGTTTCTGTGATATTAACAAGACAAGAAAAAAATGACTTTCAGAAAGCAGAGGAATGGATTTGCTTATCATTGGAAATGTCGCTAAATGTATGATTAAAATTTGTAGAAAACTGGGAGAACCACATTGCACTATTCACTACATCACTGATGCTGGTGTTGTTGTTGTTGTTGTTGTTGGGCTTAACACCATTTTTCACCACATGATGGGCTATTCATGGCGGCCAGTATTAATGGTGGAGGAAGAAACCAGAAATCACCGGAAAGAACCACCGACCCACGAGAAGCTACTGGCAAGCTTTCTCACATATCCACATTCTTGGAATCCTAGACTTGAACCCTTGCAGACAGAGGTGAGATGGCAGTGATCCATAATGGACATCACTTTAGACCACGAGGCCACTCTGGGCCCCTATCTAATGCTGGTGTAATATATAGTAGTTGTTGAAATTTATACTACCATATATAGTCTTTGTAATTCGAGTCCAACTGCAAACTGCACAGACCCAGATTTACAGTCACATAAAATGCTGGGACATCTGGGTCTGTATAATTTGTTATATGACCATCATACAGGTCATGTTTGTGTTTTCAATTCTGACTATTTAAGTAAAGAGTGTTGTTTTTTAGAATTTGATTTCATATACATTGAAATGGCAATTATTAACTATGTATGGATTCTTGTATACACAATGTTTTTTTGGAAGGTAATTATTAAAATGTAACAGCAAACACATATGGCGAAAATCATACTAAACTTGGACATAGTCATCCTTAAAGTGTGATCCAGTACAAACCAGGCTGAATGTTGCATGCTGTCATTTCACAATAAAAGTTATGCATGATGAAGAAAAGTTTGTACTATATTGTGATGATGAGACTTGATGTATTTCTTTCTTGGTCCAGTTTGGTACCTGACTTCCATTGTAAAAGTCCACAGCAATAGAAAATTTACCTCTCAAAGTTTCTTGATAACATTTAAGGTAAAGAGCATTCAATCATCAAGATTGAATAGAATTTGGTGAAGCTATATTAGTATTAAAGTTTAGAACAACATTATTTAATATGTAAAATGTGTAAATATGCCTACCTAAACACATCGTCGTGCACTACATGAGTAATCAGTATAACAGATAATCTAGACCCTAATCTACTTGCAGAGATTATAGAAATAAATTGATCAAATTATTATTGATGCAGGTTTAATAATTTAAATAAATTTCTTGATATCTTCCAAAATTTTAATTGCAAGACAATCATACTTTTGAAGGAGGTTTAAAGAAAAAATGCTGTTGACTTTGAATAATTAAAGGTCAAATTTGATTTTAGGTCAGTGGTGACAAATTATTTTACAGAGGCAGCCAGTGGTAGTATATTAAATACTATAGATAGTTTCTAATTGTCTTAAATAATAATGATCAGAAGAGTTAATGTAAAGGAAGTATGCATATATTGTATGCATTGGTAAGCTTTAACCTAAAGTCATTGTAAACACTGTTGCCATTCCAGTACCATTGGATACAATGTGTCATTGTAAACACTGTTGCCATTCCAATACCATTGGATAGAATGTGGAGATCTCACTGGATTTGTATAGTGCATACCTACAAGGGAATTTTTTTTTAAAAATAGCCATGCATCATACCATTTTGATTGCTCTGAAAGTTTCCTCTTGGATAGATCATGCATAATATGAAAGCATGATTTGCTTATTCTGTCAAATAAATATAGTAAATTGACCAAATATTAATATTGAAGTCTTTAGAAATTGAATTAGTTTGTGCCTATACTAGATTTTGTTTCAGTGGATATTACTGTATTTTGACAAAAATTACCTTGTACAAAACAGATTCTTATTTCATGTGTTTTTAATGTCATAACTAATTTATAATAAATGGAATTTAATTTATTATGTATAAAATTCACAACCAGGTGATGTTGGTTCATTGGTTCTGTTCATAAAGTTTAGGACTGACCTTCTATTCTATTACCCAGGACCAAAATAAATTGATTCTTTAACTATCAAAAAGATTATTTGAACCACATATTTTTGTTGATGCCCTGAGCATCATTTAGTTGTTATTGCTGTGCCATCAGAATGACTATGTCCTAGCATATGGGGGATCATGCTGCAGACATGTAGCATCACAAGCCAGATAGCCAGTACATCTTATATTAGGCTATCTATATTATATAGATAGCCAGTACATCTAAACAGAGATGTTGATCTCCGTGTTGTATCCAACTGGCCTTCTTCTCTCTTGAAACAATTTTTAATGTAGATGGAGAACATAGCATTAAAATGAGACCTGTATCGAGTTTTACAGATGATGTTGTGTAGTAATTATGGATTGAAAATTAATAAGAAGGAAAAAAAAATAAGAGTTGATATTTATATGAAATTAATTTACCAAAGTCATGAGGTATGATTTGATGCTTTTTTAAATCAGAAAATAATTCCAAATTAAACACTAAATTTAAATACTAATTGAACACTAATTTAAATACTAATTAAACACTAGATACTAATTAAACACTAATTTAAATACTAATTAGATTCTAATTAAATACTTAGATGGATATTGGACATTTGTGTTTGTGATGACTGGTTAACATTGGTTTATTATTTATTTCTGGATGTGGGAGGTGGTGAGTTTGAACCCTGACTGAGTCATTTCAAAGACTTATAATGGTATTGGCAACTGCCTTGCTTGGCACTCAGCTTTAAGAGGTTAGTGTTAGGACTGGTCAGCATGGTGTCAGGATAATTTGACTGGGTAGGACATGATGTTACATGTCTGTGGCATGATGCCCTTATGCTAGACATCACTCATAACAATATGACTGAAAAATTATTAAAGCTTTGTTAAAAATCCAAATCATACACATGCACTTTAATTTAAATCAATATACTGTTGTTTACAACAAATTGGGTACAGACAGAAAATTCTCTGTAAGAGAAACATCTGGTACATTCTTGTGATATGAGAAGTAAAATAGCTTCAGATTTTCATACTTTTGGGGATAAGGAATCAGAAAGTTCTAATAGGTGATGCATGTTTCTGTAACAGAAACATGGAGAAGGGGTGGGGTTATGTGTTATTGGTATATAATAAGATATGTTAATTTCATTATTTTCTCAACAGACCTTGAAGAGGATTAAGTTACTTGTATACTTGAATATAAGCCAAATAATTTAGGGGAAAAAAAGCTTGGGAGAAGGGAGGTCAGTTTATCCAAGGGACAAGTTTGAAGCTTAGGTTTTCTTGCTGACTATTTGAATATACAAGTATTGTTATTATAGACTGCCAAAAATGAGATCACATGCCTGATCTGAACATCTCCCAGCACCTCCTGTACTGAAAGGCCATGTGAACATGACCATCCTTTCTGATGGCATAGCAATAACAAGACTTTCAATATGGCTGGATATAAAGGTCAGCATTTGTGTTTGGGTCCAGCACTTTTTAACATTTTGCCTGTTCAGATTGGGGATTCTGCTTTTTTGTGAGTTTATACAGTATGCTGTGCTTGTTTTCTTTGTAAACTGCATCATTATGGACTAAGTCAATAGCATGTCCTGCCTACATACAGACAAGTGTGAGGGACAAAGAGTACGGCTTGAATATTTCATTCATTTGGATGTTTCTTAAAAACTTTCTAAGGAAGTGTTTTAAGTGCTTGCTTTCTGCTTGAAATTATGGCAACCAAATGGCCAGAAAGTCTGCCTGACCGCATCTAACAGCAAAGTGAAACAAATGTCTCTTACTTCAAGAGAATCTAATTATGCAGTCATCTATACATTTCTCAACCGTTTCACAGTCATCTATACATTTCTCAACTGTTTCCTTCATTTGTCATGGGAGAAACTATTTGAGACTAATTCCAAATTTATTCACAATGTATCTGGTGTCCCCATTTCTATATACTTCAAGTTTTTAGTAATTGTAATCCGTATTGATTTTTAACTTGGTACTGGCTCGTGATGCTGATTATGTTTTCCATCATTTGGTATTCATCCTTTATCTCTCATCTGCCTACCCATTATTAATAATCTGCTTGTCATTACTACTTTGTCTAAAAGCTAGGATACAGTTAAAATTAAGTACTTATCTAAGATCTTGCCAATCAAGACAAACAGTCATGTCCCACTAATTTTAAATTTTACCGTCTAGGTGACAATCCTGTTTAAAATTATCTTGGTATTCTGACACATTATTAACCAAGTATAAATGTTTATGAAACTTGACACAATGGTTTTCCCAAGGTCATCTGGTTATTTAATGAAAATGGTACCCCAGCTTCAAATAGTATGGCTGCATTGACAGCCTTTTTGAAAAGCTTTTTTAAACTTATTCCTCTTGGTTGTGCTGACATTACAATTTTGTTAAAAAAGCTTTTTCTACAACATATGGTTGAACCTACAAAGATGAGTCTCAGATCTTTATTGTCATCATCTTTCAGTTTGACAGTGATAGTTTGTGATGCTTCTTGACATGCAGGGTTAAATTCTGAGCAATACAGCATTATGAGAAAAATCTTGTAATACGTTATCTTCAAGTCATCTGCTGATATCATAAAAAAGCTGGTAGTTTAGGAAGAAGATAGTTTAAGTGCATGAGCATAAAGGAATGATAAATTCTAAAGATCAACTAACAAAGCAATAAAATACCAATACCAGGACTTTTGGAGGGTCCAACAAGAAAATTAAATCAGTCAGACCCCCAAACTAGAACCCACAAAAACCCCACCCAGAGGCATTTGTATTCAAATGGATATTTTAAGCATGTTATATCTAAGAAGGAAAACATCTCCAGAAGTAAACAGAACTGGCAAATTAATTAGTGAAGGGGTAAATGTGAATGGACCTTACAGAACAGATGGGATAGAGTGTAAATTAGTGAGTAGGGTCAGATTGTGGTGTGTCATGATAACAGATTTAGTGTCTGGAGAAAACGTGATAAATGTTATTGGTACCAACACATTGTCTTTGAACATGTCATATACATAAACCATGAGGGAAAATTTCTGTGATGGTGTAAGGCTATTTGACTTATTCTGTAATGGAATGATTTGTAAAAACTGATGGAATGGCAGTTTGAACTATGATAAATATATCCAGTTTCTGGACAATAATTTGTGGCTTGTTGTCATGAGACACGTTTCTAACTGGATGGATACTAATTTTCCCTTGCCAGGACTCTTTAAGGGATCTTAAGTTGAAGACCAATAATGGCATTAGCTCTTTGACGAGACCTTCACAGAGTCCAGATAATAATATTGTCAAAATTATGTGGAATACTCTCAGATAAGGGCATCCAGAAGAGAAATGAAGAGAAATGTTAATAGATCTGCTGATTATCTTATGAGTGTCTTCACTTCTTCACTCATGGTGGCCTGGCAGTCAATAGGTGCCACATATATAAAGCTTTCCTACATTGATACCAGATGTATTTCATCATGAGGTACCAAAAACATTATGTAAAATTTTAATGAGATTGGCAAAGCCATGAGTTAAAATAAATAGCTTTTGGTTCCAAAAGATGAAATAAATCCAGTATGTATTACCATTAGAAAAGAAAATATTTTCTTATTATATCTCAAATTTGCTCCAGAATCAAAGCTTAATGGATTAAAATAACTCTTTGGCACAGCACATTCACCCTCACCCCTGTTTTGTAAATTCACTTCACCTTCATAATGTGGTTGACCAAATTTGTCAGTGAATTACATTTTTGTTATTTTGTAAATTATTTGAAAACAGTTCAAGTCTGATTCAGCAGTGTGTCACAGTTGGTTGTCACTTTTGTCCAGGAAGTAAGGGGAAATAACTTCAGGGAGACATGATTGGCATCTAATCAGATTTCATTATCAATAATTAATTTCTTTGTCTGAAATGTAGGGCAGTTTCTGTTTATTTGCTCTAGCTCACAGAGTACATGTTTTTGGTGTTGCAGGTACAACTTTTGTAGACACATGCAATCAAGAATTGCATGGCATGATGGGAAATCTTATATTTTCACACGTGAAAAGGAATATATTTTTCACATGTGAAAGTATAGGAATGCAAAATTATGTGAAAGTTATTTCTCCAAAATGTCTCTATATTTCACACTTAAGTGTATAATGAATCAGTTAGATATGCAGAGGGACATATAACAAAGTGCTAAGGAGACTAAGCAAAATCATAAATTTAGTATAATTTTTTAGCATAATATTGCATGCATCAATATTAGGTCTTATGCACTGTTCTCATAGCACTATATTAGGACCATCCGACATTCTCTATAACAACCAATGATGATCATATTGAAATTTTGATTTTTGATACTTGGCCCAAGTGGCTGCTCATTTGGGGTAGGATAGGGGTCATGCAACATGAATGGTCTTTGTCCCAAGTCTTCTGAAACATAATCTTATGTGATTATTTGTTATTCAGTCTATTAATCTTTAGACCATCATGATACACAATTTTATTTTGTGCTCTAATTTTTGGACACATGTAAGATCATGGACAGTTTTTATTAAGAAACAAACAGGTAATTTAATTTCATACATTGCTTGGTATTTTGAAAAACGACAATGACATTGAACACTGCCTGTAAAATATTGTCAACAGTTGCTCTTCTCAGACAAACAATGGCAGTTATGCATGAGCATCTTGAGGAAAAATGATACATAATTATTATTTACAATATATCAATTATAAATTGGTGTAGTAAAAGAACCATTTTTATCCATGTTTTAAGAAGGTCCATTTTGAGTTGATTGTTTCTCATTAATTCATAATATTTTACCATTTAATTAAATATTAAAAATGATGTGAATCATCCTTATGTAAGTAGTGTCACAAATATTTACAATTATCTGACCTTTATAAGTCACATTGTTTAAGCTCCATCAAAATCATAAAAATAATATGATGGATGTATTTGCCTTGTTTTCTAAGATTAAGAATTCACATTTTTATCTTTGTTAGTTACATTCTAATCAATCAGATTGTTATATTATTTCTCATTTAGTCCTCCATGAGAGAGAGAGAGAGAGAGAGAGAGAGAGAGAGAGAGAGAGAGAGAGAGAGAGAGAGAGAGAGAGAGAGAGAGAGAGAGAGAGAGAGAGAGAGAGAGAGAGAGAGAGAGAGATTCAAATACAATTAATGCTCACCCTGGTAAATACTTGATTACAAGTCATATACAACTGCAAACAACAGGTACATTGTGTAATGCACCAGCAGATCAGGATCTGTTTGTTCACCTGATTACTTGTGACTACCTGCAGTGAGGTAGATCTGCTGGAGCATTATGTGATAGCTGATCCATTCGAATTGAAGTTTGACTAATCTTTTGTGGGTGAGTATATACAGTAACAATGAAACCATACAAGATATTAACAAGTTTGAATTGTAATGATATACATCAATAATATTTGCACCTTACAGCATGTCACAGAGGAAGTGCTGATTGGCTGAATGGTGGTGCACATCATGTCACATGGCAAACATAATCATTAATCGACTGACTCCAGAAACAAAAGTAGTGGTTGATCTTGCTTGTCACCCATCCTTTCCCACTTAAAGTTTCAGATGGATTTTTTGTAAAGTTGTTTTGTTTTTGAACATTTAAAAATATAATTATTTTATGGTGTGTAGGGTAAAAAAAGTTAATATTTCTGAAAGTAATGGTATAAATTTTATAAATAAAGTATATATCGCTTTTGTGCTCATTGAATATAGAATGGTTCTTGTGTAACCTCTTGTATATCATTAACGCTACTCCTCTTAAACAGAAAGTCATATCATCATGGGGCTTTCACCAGGAGACCTCTTACAATACTTAAATGATCTTATATTAAAATGGTTCTCCTCAGGCTTCCAGTATGGCCACAGTTGCCATCTTGAATTTATTTATTTGATAATCCAGAGGAATGGATAGACATAGGTTTCCATTGAAAGTTTATTATGGTCTCTAGTTGGGGCTAAATAAAAATTATGCCAATGTGACATCCAGTATAGCCACCATGGCAGCCATCTTGTTATTGAGATTCCTCTTCAAAACAAAGTGATCAGCATGGTGTTTAGAACTGATGCTGGTCTGCAATAAAATATGGCCAATGATACAAAAGAAACCACCAAAACATGAACATAGTTTTGAAAAAGCCACAACTGACAAGCAAAATTTGACTTACTCTGACAAGGATTTTGGTAGAGAGAGACCTCATATACAATCAACAGCTATTGAAGAAATTATTACAGAAAGGGTCCCTCTGAACATCATTTTTTTGGGAGTGGGGTGAGTGGGTGTTTGATTATGCAACAGTATAATCCAAATGTCATAATAATTGTTCAGTAGACATACTGGAATACAGTACATAAACAACTTGAATAAAAATTAAATTTTGGCTTTACATTTACTTCCCTGGCTCTTTTTCCAATAGTCCTGAAACAAAAATTCAAAATTTTTTAATGATAATTTGGCTTCACATGAGCGCTTTCCTTGAATGTTCACATTAGTAGCTTCTTTAGATGGATTGACTGTGAACCTAATGATCCCTGTCACCTTATGTATTATCTAATAGAAAACCAATAGCTGCTGCTATCTTGAAATCTCTCTATAATTGTTACATTAAAACAAAATCAGTACATGTACTGGAAACTATATGTGATTTGTTTGGAGAAAGGTGAAATGACTCAATCTGTTTATGACAGGCTTGCAAGGTGGTGAAAAAAAAACAATCTATTTTGATTTTAATGTTGAAACATCTGTCCTTCTTTAAGGTCAGTCTATTGAGCAAATCTTGCAGCAAGCTTTGTCTTGATGAAGATTTTAGATGTGCAAATAGCACGAGAAGCATAAAAAAACATATTTTAAACTATTCACAAATGGTAAATTTTTCAGGTAAAGTGCAGTGAGTACCTCCATGATTTATCATAAAAATGATAGCATTTTGTTTCACATTTCTTCACAGCAAAATTTATGGAGTTAACATTCCTTCAGAATTGGGAAAACCCCCTTTACAGATGTATGATTGTGCAAAGTGTCTTTTAAATTCTTTCAGTAAGATGGTGAGTTGAAATGTCACAAATTTCAACTTTGCAAATTTTGAAGAGATTCAATGCTAATTTTTGCAAAATATAAAAGCTGAGCCAATTCATTATGAAAGAATGCACCAAACTTTACAGAATTGTTTACCCCAAAAGAGGTCAGTGTGACCAGTATTTCATTCTTCATTAACATCGGATAATCTAAAACTTGGCTTAAATCAATTTGTACTAAAACTAGCATAATTATGTATAAGAAGTGTAATTGACCAGCTTTGTAGATGACAGCAACATTAGCAATCATTACTTGCTTCCTGTTTTAGAAAAAGAACTATTGGAATTTTGAATTTAGCAATGGCACAATAGATCTGCATTTCAGTTACACTGTTCTTTTAAAATCTGCTCACCATGGAGTAACATGAAACAATGTGCATTTATATAGTATCCATTGATGCATGCTGTTTTAATAGCATCAATACATTATCTTTTATTATTGCCTTACCATATCTCTTTTGGTGCTGGTTTCCAGTCCTTGGTGACCATTAATCATTCCCTTTTCCAATTAGTAAATGGAGATTTAGAATAATAATAATTTTTGAAAAACATAATTATGGAATGATACCTTTGTCAATATCAGCCATTTAGAAGATTGTTCTTCTATTATTGGACTTAAAACAGTTTTAATATGTGCTCAGCATTTTCATCATCCAAATATTGGTTCAGGTAAATATTGTTGAACAAATACAGCATAGGACATGGGCATTACATGGGTATGCATCGATGGCAGGCCTTTTGTTGCCTTGGCCATATAAGGTCTGGAACTTAGTAGAACGTTGATATGCCTATTGGGTGAAGAAGAAATTAATCATCTTTACTTGAAGACCTCCTCCATTTCCTTAAGGGGTCTAGGGCACTACCTGAATTAGGGAAATCCCCGGCTTCAATAATCTTTGGATCTTTGACTTGCTGTGGGCTTTTGAAGTCATTCACTGATGCAAGAGTAGGATCACTGATACATGGAAGATGTCTGTTCCCATGAAGGATGGATTCTCAGTGCTTCCCAGTGGAGGGAAGTTGACATCATCAAGTAGCACTTCCTGCTTTCCTGAGAGAAGGGAAATATAGTCTTCTTCTCACTCATGGAGACTTCTTTGTATATTCAGATGATCATATTCATAGAGTGAAGCTCCTGAAGGAAAATCCCCATTAATGTGTACAAGGCCTGACTGGTACATCATTGCCCAGGCACCCAATATTGTGTCAGTGACTATATCTACTTTTGGGAGCAAATGTTTCCTGTTACACAACACTCACATCCTCCATCTTCAGACAGGGACATAAAAATTGATATCTCTTCCAGGACCAGTTTTCAAACAGGTTTGCCAAATGATGGGTAGAACACAAATGATTTCCAAGGTTTATGATGTCAAGTGGAATATTTTCTCTAATTGATACAACAGGAAATGCATTGATCCTATCTGCCCCCTTTAACTCCAGTTTGATTTTCTTCTGTTTCTCACTGAACAAAAAGCCCAATATCCCCTATTAAACCTATAGAGCAGCTAGGTATCTCCAATATTCTTAAATTCTGTGTGGTCTTCACAACAGGGTAATACACCTCTTCCAGAACTAATAGGTATCTTGAGCTTCATAAACAAGTCTTTTGTACTTTAATGCTTTTTGTGTCTTCTAACAATCTAAAGTTCCTTATAAACTTCCAAGTACACTTCCTTTTGAGAACCTTACTCTTAAACCAGGGGTGGGAAAGTTACTGCCTGCAAGCCAGATCCAGCCTGTGACCTTAGGCTTTAGTCAATAATTATATCATAGGGTGTGGCTTTAAAAATCAAATTAGCCTGTACCCTATAGGAAGTTTTACATGCTTCTTTAGAACAGTCTTTATTTTCTCCCCCTAGTATTGGGGAAGATTGAAATTTGCCTTTGCAGTTTGGTGGATTTTCAAGGAATTGAATCCTGATTTTAGTAGACCATATGAAAATATATTCACTAGAAATTTATTTTGTGCATTTAAAATCCAACCCCATCAAGGACAAAAGCAAATACAAAAGTGGCCTTGTTTTTATGACATCTATTTACCACAAAGATGGGTCAATTTAAACAGCATTTAATGCTTCACTGCCATTGGTTGACATTAAGCTTAGACTCACAGATTTGCAAAACAATTTTTGTAATTACTGTTTTTACTGCATGTTTTTGGATGGCAACAAATAATTACTTTTTTGTTGTCTGAATACATATTAAATTCTTTAATTAAGTGTACAAAAAACAAAAAGGGGAAGGTAAATTTGTGCCCCCATTCCAGTCTGTAAAGAAGTTACCGTTAGCTCACATGCTTCAAAGAAGTAAAACAAGTCTAACACCATGGAAAGGATAATGAATGATAAACAGGCATTACTTGCCTATTATGTCTATCTGATACATGTCCATCTACCAGAAAATGCAGCATTACATGAATTAGAGCCACAATTGTGTGCATATTTTCTAAAAGAACCATCCATAGTTTAACCTTCTGCTAATCAATGATTATTAAAATCTACCCTATAGACACATTAAATAAAGAGATTTTGGAATTATATTTCTGAAGATATTTATTACAAACATTTTGTGGATAGTAGAAACACTGGTACATGTATGATGGCTGATCTTAGAGGCTCCATAATGGGTGAGTGTTGTACAAATGCCTAGAAAGGGTGAAAATAACAAGCAAGTTGCAATATACACATCTGTGTGATTAATATGTTGGTATTTTTTAAAATAAAGGTGACTGTATTTGTTGTCATTCCCTCTCTCTCTATCTTTTCTCTCCACCCAGCTGAGGGTAGCTTCAAAATAAGCAGAGCTTGTCACTTGAAACAATCGAATGCTCAAAGATTCTTTTGATGCATGTCAAAGATTTTAAGGTGACTAGGTGATAGGTGATAATTGTGGGATTTCTTTGACAGGTGAGTTTGAATATAAAAGGCAGCAATCTGGATTTTGTTAAAAGAGCTTTTGATGTACTGAACATGCAACACCAATCATTATTTATCCCTACAAAAAAGAGGTTTATTACCTGTAGAACAATAACTATCTTTAAACTGTTGTAGATGATGTCTCAGAGATAAGTTTTTTTTGTTGCACAGTGCCATTGAATTTACTAATCTATTCCTATTCTTTGATATATTGTTTAATGATATAAAGCAGGGGTCATAGTTTCTAATAAAATCGGTAAATGTCACACCTGCTTGAAGTGGTTTGTGTGTAACAAAGTCTACACTGACAGTCAATCATATTGACAACCAAATGAAGTGAAATGTGCATCAGTTAAATTAATGGCAAACACATATGAATTTTACTTTAAAATGATGCAGCAGATCTTATTTGACTGTGTCTGAAAATATAAGTTGTCCAAAAAATTATGATGGAGCAAGATCCAAAAAATTACAAGGCATTTAAATATTTTTTTTTCTCCAAAAAACTGTCCAAAAACAGTGCAAAAACATGCAGTAAATAAAGTATGCATTCCTATCACATTCAGCATTCATAGATCACAGCAAGGTAGCAATCAGTGTTACATCCTGATTTAGATAAATTGTTTTTTCTCAGAAATCTTGGATTTAATGATGGCATGGCAGGTTTACTTGTCAATTACATTGTTCTTATTGATCTACTAACATTTGTTCACAATGGGGTAAGATGAAACAATACACATCCATATATTATCAGTCAGTGCATGCTGTTTTTACTGGTGCTCACAGCTAAAACTGAACCAAAAAAACCCCCATCTAAATAATTATCAAGTGTGTCCTAGCTGACTATATAATTACTATGCTTTTTGATTTGTATTTTCTTCAAAAGCATTAGGTTCTTCTCAGTTGCCATTTGTTATGTTACTGCCACTGAAACAAAATTTAAGCCTAATACTGGGTATAAAAAGCCCTCAGATAAAACCCAATATTCAGCATTTTCATGAGAAATAAAAAAGCTTACTCATGATTTTATAATTTTTTGATAAGAGGTAAAGGTCAGATATTTTATTTACTAAAATTTGTGAAATTCTAAAGAAAGGAACCTACAGTATTGCATCCAAGATAATCCTAGAATTACAGACACAAGTCAAAGTGATTAAAGTTCTGAATAAACTTTAGTGGAAATTCAAAACTAAATCCAAAGCTGAAGGTGTTGATGTGCATGTGGTGGCTCATTTAATGCTGATGTGCCAACAAATTTTTGATGGCTCATAATAATAAAGCCAAGAATATATCCTTATTTGTAATGTCACTGTAAATTCAAGTCTTTATTTCCAAGAATGTCATTTTTGAAGAGCACTTTTATTTCCAGTTAATAAATAATTTGAATACATTAAATTCCAGCACAAGTGACCCACAGCACACACCAATAATACAACTGATCCTTCCTCAGAATCTTACAACATGAATATAATTTTCACATTAACAAGATTATATAGTCCTATACCTGACCTCAGGTCACAATTAACATTTTCAATTAAAAAACTATTACATGTACCAAATGGAAAATTTCATTCTGGAAGGTTTCACATGTTTGCAAAATAAAATCTTAGTTATAATTATAAGTCTGTTATTAAAATTATAATTTAAAATGTAGTAAACAATAGGTAGACCTGGCATTTCATGAGGAATTTCCAATGTTCTATACTCAGATTGAGATAAATATGTTCTTTATGAAACCAAAACAAATGATTCAGATTAAGTAGAAAAAGAACTTTTTTTTGGGTAAGATTGAGTCCAAAATATAATGTAACATTTTCAAGGAGATACAAATGCAAACTTCATAGACTTGGATCTGCCATTGCATAATGCACTGGCGTATCAGGGTGTATGTTTTTTAAATTAGACCAGACATGTGAGTTTATATGGTACCAATAAATTGGTTTTATATCAAAACTCTGGCAAATTCCAGACATTAGGATATAAGTTTATGAATTTTCTGCTGCATAAATTACTGAACTTTTGTTAGAAGCAGAAAGTGATCCTTTGGTAATGCATATGTTATGTGGTCTTTAAAAAGATTTTTTTTGTAAAGTATCAGGTTCATGTGATTGGTATTTTAGCAGTTTTTGCGCTAATTAGACTAATTTATTCCATAGTTTTCTAACTATTTTCATTCACAGAGACCTAATCCTACCAATGTTAGATAAGAATGGTAAAGAACTTGAAATTGAAAATATTTTAAATATATAGCCTATCATTTGTTTTGTGTGTGAAATGTTATCAAATATCCTCATATATGAGCTAAGTACAACTGAACAAAAAACAACCCAGACTTTGATCTACCACTGTATAATATGCTGACAAATCAGGATATTTGCTTCTTTACTGATCAGTCTTAACAAATTGCAACAACCCAGATTTGCTGGCAAACTATACATTGGTAGAGATACGGGTCTGTGCAGTTAAATGCAGGTGTATTTGATTTCAATATGGTACTGATTGAAAGTGGTTCCTTGTTGAAATGTGCTTTCTACAGATATTTTCTTTTCAACTACCATCTGTATTTGCTTATAAGTTAAATCCAGCTGCAAACTGTACAATGCATAGTCCACCAGCAGATCTAGGTCTGGGCAGTTTGATAGAAATAATCAGAAGAATATAGACTTTGATCTGTATGCACATTATACTACTACTGATCATGGTTTATGTTGGTTGCAGTTTTAGTTAACTTATAAACAGGTATAAATTATATATGATGACAATGCTGAGGTCAATTACGAAAAAGACTGCAGACTAATAATATTCATCCTGTGTTTAAATGTCTGTGGCAGTCGCATGTATTAAATCAACTGGTGGTCATCAGAAACTATGGTATGGCCTGTTGACTGTGTGATGTGTATTACTGGTGTCCCTGGACCTACTGGGTCTTTAACTAATATGTCACATATGTGATATTTTGTTGTCTTCTATACTTCTGGCAGATATCTGAACCTACACAATATATGGAGTACAGGTATAAGTGCTTTGCAAGTCTTAGAACCACACAGTAATAACATGTCATATATTGAAAATTGTCTTAAATTTATTTTAACAAAACTTGTAAACACATTTAATAATGTAGATTAGATTTTCTCAATTATCATTTAATTATAATATTCAGAAAATTTAGTCTGTAAAAAGATTTTGAAATACACATACTTGGATTTCTAACATACCATATAATCATTTGAGTTATAGCCCTTGAATGCCCATTATCCTAACTTTTGTCAATGTAATTTCTTATTCAGTGTGCAGATGGCAGCACCTAACCCCCTTACCAATATCTCTAGTAATAATTAGGACACCTTCTCATAATTTTACCAGTGGGAGTCCTAAAGTATAACACATGTTCTTTATAGTGAAACCAACTGGTAATGAAATGCATTATGCATGTAACTGTAAGATTGCATAATAAAATAGATGTCATGATAAGACCCACCTTATAACAAAAAACACAAGGAAGGGTGCTATGGTTACATAGAGCTGTATTAGATTTAGGAAGTGGAAAATTAGTGGATTGTAGGAAAGAATTGGCATATGTATTGTGAAAGCTTATTATACATGGTATATACATGTACTATTAGTTCATCTGGTGTCGGCAAATTTTCTCTTACAGGCATTATACAAGAAAGTGGGATGTTCTGCTTTAGATTAAAGGATTTTGTAATTGACTACTTGTACAATTAGCTATCAACATGAAACAATTTGTATTGGTTATCTGTCAAACTGACTGACAAGTGACAAATGAACCAATCAGACTCAAGTACAGTTTTCACACACAGAGAATTAAGGCTAATTTTAGTGATCACCATCCACAGTCAAACATGATAAAAAAAAAACTGTAACAAGACCTACTGGGCTTACAGCAAGAGTCCTTTGACATTCCCCATCCCATATTGGATATTTGGACAGTTATGCTAAGGTCAGAGTGCATTCCCTTAGTTTTACAATTTTGAATTTGTATGAAAGTGTAATACATAGCTGCATAACAGGCCAGGCAACCTTAATCAACCTTGCATCAAGTTATACCTGCATGAAATCGTTATCAAAATGGTTTTGCTTTTCAGACACAGATGTTATGTTTCATCTTTAATCCATCACTTAATCCAGAAATAGTGTTTACAGAAATGGGTTACATACTTGGTAAGTTAAAATATATTCCATGTATAAGTGGATACAAAAAATGACAGACATAGAATATTGCATTTGTGACAGAACTGGATTTGTTCTAAAGCTCTTAATGGCAAAAGACAGAATCTTTCTAAAAAAAGAAGTATTCATTGCATTTTCTTCCTGCCATAAGTTTTAATCTTAAGGACAACTATGACTCCACAAAATGTTGTAGAAACCAGGATCACAGATACAGTTGGAACCTCAGTTTGCCAAATCAAGCATCTTTAGAAATCAGAAAGGTAATAATGTTGTTTTGAACCAGGGCATAACATACAATCTGCCAATATATGCCTACTAGCAAAACTTTTGTTATGTACAGTATGGCAGAAGATAGCAAAATGTTCCACTCAGCTATACAACATTAGGATTATGAATTGAAGATGGGGCCATAACTTTTTAAAGCAAACAGTTTTCCAGAACTTCAAAGCAAGTTATAAGATCTACTAGCTGTAATTCTCCTGGTGATGTGATATAACAAACTGCCATTACCCCACTGAGTGATATCTATGGAATTACCTCTGGTGTAATTCCATTAATTGCCTCCATCAATCAAAGTGGCCATGATGCATAAATTCATACATGCCAACCATTAAGCTTTTGGCTTAATCATTATGCTTTTTTTTTCCACTAAATTATGCCTTACCTGTAAACATATCCGGATTACACATTTTTTTGGTATATCCTGCTACAAAATAATTAATAATTAGTTTTCTCATCTTTATTAACATCCCAATAATCCCACAGACCATATTCCAGAAAAGACTGTTTTCACCTAAGTATGAGATAAGAGTAGGCTTGTCCATAGACTGGTATATTGGTTTTTAACCATTCTAATGCAGACCTTGAGAGATTGTTCAGTATTGTTAACAAAAATAAAACTGAATTCAGATCCAGGCTCAGTAACCAAGCTCTTAGTGTTCTACTTTGTTCAAAACATTCACTAAGTCTCAGCTGGTATAAAGTGTTTTGAAATGCAGTATGAGAGTCTGTTGCTTTTTAAAGCTAAAAGTGCTATATATGCAAACTTGAAGCAGTTATTGATGTTAAAAGACTAAATGGGTAAATAAATCATTTTGGACATATGCTCATTGAATTTTATCATGTTATATGTGGATTAGTCTATTTCTGCTCAGATTCCTCTTTTTGACCACTTGGATTACACGTTTTCCTCACCAGGGGTTGGCATGTATGTAAACAGCTACAGAGATAACCTTTGAAAGTGCTAAGACTGTTTACAAAATCTTCTGTAACAACAGTTGATACCAGTAGTCAATTTATGACACTGAAGAAGATAATTCAGAGTAATATCATGGTGTGTGTGTGTGTGTGTGTGTGTGTGTGTGTGTGTGTGTGTGTGTGTGTGTGTGTGTGTGTGTTGATAATGAAAATATTAACTCACAATTCACATTCAATGCCAGTCATCTCAAGATCATCAAAACTTGGAATTGGTTCAAATTATATATTTATGTAAAAAAAGTTTAACATAATCTGCCAATTTAGGACACTCATTCATAGATCGTTTTTACCCCAAAAGTGGCTTAAATTCAATTTTTCAGGAAATCATTGGTCAGTCAATATAATGACATTCAGCAAAACCTTCTTATATGAACTTTTCAGCAATCATGACAAACTTACAATTCCTAATTACATTGACACTTACAATTCCTAATTACATTGACACTTTTTTGAAAACTCTTTTCTTTAAACAACCACTCCACATTTACAATAGGGAGAGCATTCTGTTCCAACAGTGATATGATCTTGAAAAAAACTGGTATGGAATTAATTTGATTAGAAATGATGCATAGATTAAAAAAAGCAAAAACATTGATATATGCTTGTTTATATAGACCATCAATGCTTGGTATTCTATATTTCATTTCTACATTAGCTTGAAAACTTTGTAGGGGACTTCAATCACAGTTTACTT
The DNA here is from genome assembly GCA_016746295.1 of Potamilus streckersoni. Lineage (NCBI taxonomy): Eukaryota > Metazoa > Mollusca > Bivalvia > Unionida > Unionidae > Potamilus > Potamilus streckersoni. Next base: position 5,605,285 of record JAEAOA010001358.1, read on the forward strand.
AATAACATCAATCAGAGCTGGATTAAAACCATGAATTCCCTGAATTATCAACAGCTAGTTCATGTATCCATTAGAGTAACAGAGGTATCAGAAATGCTAATGGATCACATCAATGCTAAGAATTGTGCATTATAGAAATCACAGTTCCCCATTGTGCCATAAGTGATCATTATCCTATATGCTGTACATGAAAATGAGGCCAAAAAAGTAGACTGTATCATCACACAGAATTATCAGATTATGAAAAGATTACATACACATGTGTTCCTTAAGGAACTGAAAGATATTCCTTTGTCAATAATGGAACTATGTATCTTGTCATGAACTGTTTGATGTTTTTGACACTTGGATAAGTATGTTTACTAGTATTGTATTCTTGTTAATAGTCTTAAGCAACAACATCAACCCACATTAATTACAAGTGATATATTGAATGCTGTTAGGACAAGAGATATATTTCCTAAATTAAACTATACCAATGGCTACAGATAGCATTAACCCACTTGGATTACAAGTGATAAATTGAATGCCATTAGAACCAGGAATAGATTTCATAAATTAAAAGATACCAACAGTTACAGATTATAGAGAAACTGAGTCAAGGAGACAAAAAGCAACAATAGGTTACTGTACCAACAAATAATGTCAGAGTATTGCCAAGGAGAACCTTAAAAAACCCCTCTAGAAACCTGAAATGAAAGGCAATCCATAAATAACCTGCTATTCAGCTGTTTTAGTGATGAAAATAATATATTCAGCAAGAACTTCCTGAAATTACAAATTCCCTGAATGATTACTTTGTGAACATAAATGAAAAATGTGTGGATCTCATGGGTAAAAATTCCCAAGTAATGACTTAAATGAACATATTTCATCAAATCTTGGTGGAAAAAAAAATATGTCTAGAATTCATTTTTAGCTCCACTAGCAGTAGGCCAGAAGAGCATATGGGACAGTTTGTTGTCCATTATCTGATGTTTGTCATCCCATCATCACATTATGACTACTCCTCCTCAGCTACTTGGAGGATTGCCATGAAACTTAACACAAATTTTTGTCCCATTATCAAGATCAGGGGTCAGCAACCTACAGTATATGCACTACAAGGTGGCAGAGGTTTAGTGTGGCATGTGAACCAGCCAAAAATCTCCATTTTGCTCTCTTATTGATGTCACATGCTCATTCATTTTGTAATTAATCTGGCAAAAAGTGTTACACAATGTAAAATATGTTGCCACCCCCTGATCTAGATCGTCCTAGATGAAAATGTTGCCACAAGGAAATACAATATGGCTGTCATAGTTGCCATCTTGAAAATGTTGTTATTGCTATCTGACTATAGATGGTCATTATAATCAGCATGAAGTTTTCACTGAAGACTTCTTATGATGTCTGGTTCATCCTAAATGAAAATGGTGCTGATCTGACATCCAGTATGGCCACTAAAGTGGAAATGTTGTTATTACTATTCTTCCTGAAAAGATGGTCATATAAATATGAGATGTTCACTATAAATAATGTCTAACTGGTTGTAAATGAAAATGGCACCAATCTGTCAATCAGGATGACTGCCACTGTAGCCATCTTAAGAATTTCGTTATTGTAACTTTTCCAAATGGAAAGTATTATTGCCATTGGGTTTTCACCAGAAGTTCTTTTATGATGTCTAGTAAATCCTAAATGAAAATGGTGTCACTTCCACATCTAGTATGGCCACAAAAATATAAATCAGAGATGCCTTCAACACTAATAGTAGTTAAGAGAAAGAAATAGTCTTAGGCCCAAAAAAGATAGGTGGTAGCCAGGTAGTTTTTTTTTTAAAGAAAAACATGTATTATAATGATTAGTACCAGTATATATAATGTAATAATCACTTCAAATACTGGGCTTAACCAGCTCAATTAGATGCACAATATAATTTTGGGAATTTTTAAAAAAAATTTCTTTTTTGTTTTAAAGGGGCAGGGGAAAATGCTTGGGTTGGCAACAAAAAAAACCCCACATATGGTTGGCCAGCCAGAAACATGCTTGTTTTCATCTTATCTTGAATTTATGGCAATTCCTTTTGGCAATATCAGCATCAGTCCCTTCAAGGGACTCTGTTAGTGAATTTGATAAACAGCTACAGGTCTGGATGATAGTGGTGATAAATTTCTAAAATTCATTTCAAACAATGCATTTTCACTTATGTGTATTTTGAATCATATTTCTTGGTATTTTTTCCAAACAATCTAAATGGGCTAAAGTAACTCCATTACAATGGAAAGGATACTTACATATCTGTACAAATTTTATCCTCACTTTTGAAGATATTAAAAAGACGTGTTTGTAATGAACTTAGGAACTACCAGAAATCTTCCAGTTTACAACATATATAACAGTCATGCTTTTCTGGGAACATGTATCCCACACTACACAAATTAGAATGGTGCATGATTAGTTAAAAGTAACTGATCAAGGAAGGCTTTGAGGTATTGAGTGTTGCTTGATCTTACAATGGTTTTTAACATTGTTTTGTAAAGAAAATCTTTCTAGAAAAGCTCAGAATATATCGTGTCAATCACAAAAAACTTGGTTTCAATCCTATCTTGAATACAGACATTATGAACTTTCTATTTTAATTAAAATATCAGAGAAGAACTTCTGTGTTTGGTGTTCTACAGGCCCTGAGATCTTAGACTGTTACTCTTTCTGCATAGTTTACAAAAAGAACTTTGTGCTAGCTTAAATAGGGATTTATTTTAAAGTAAAGAACTAGCATATGTTAAGTGGTATGATGATAAATGTAGTTAAGTCAAGATCATAGCTAGTCAAGCCAATATAAAAGCTAAAAATGTTCTTCCACATAATAATAGGAGAATGGATATAGAAAAATTCTGAAAATGAAAAACTACTTGGCATCATGATTGACAGTATGTTGAGCTGGAAAATGCAAATTGATAAAGTTATTAAAAAGTAAATTCACTTTTGCATTTCTTGATTGGAATAAAATCCTCCTTTAAGGAGAAAGATATTTTTCATCATGCAGCACCTGTAACATTGCTCTTCTGATTGGTGACAAAGGACATCAAGATAAAATACTGAAATTTCAAACAAGTATAGCTAGGGTCATTCCTGATGCTAAATTTGTGACTCTTTAAACAAATCTTTTTAAAAATCTTGAGTAACTGTCCATTTCAGCATAAAACTCAGCTTCGATAGGACTTACTTATGTCTTTGAATTCTTGAATGTGTTGGTACTGCCTCAGTGATTATAAGTATTTTTTTAAATTGTAGGAAACAAAAGTGTTTGTGTATTAAGGTCCATATTTACCAAAAACATATTCTGAATTCTGAAGAGTTTTGCCGTTTTAGGAGCAAATTATAGAATTCTTTATAAAGCCATCTGATTGTTTAGTACAAGTTTTCAAAAGCATCTTAGTCAATTAACATCTACAACAATCAGTTGTGTCATTCATTACTGTTCCTCTTCAAGTACTATTATTCTTCAAGTACTGTTCCTCTTCAAGTACTGTTATTCTTCAAGAACTGTTCCTCTTCAAAACAATGTACTCTTTTGTATTGCCTTATACAGATTCCCTGCTAATCTTTGTACAGATCCTGCATCTACTCACCTGTAAAAAGTTTAGGCATATTTTATTGTTATATTAGATATTTGTCTAATTTTTGACAGCTTTGATATCTGAAGAAACTTGTGAAAGTTGTACATTATATATACATGTAATTGTAAAAGTCATTGAAAATTGGTCTGTTGACCAAATGAGTTTCTTGTTTGTATAGTCATTATTATAATAAAAATTATTATTAATCATATATATATATATATATATATATATATATATATATATATATATATATATATATATATATATATATATATATACATTAATGCTGTGTAATATTACTTGTCATAGTTTAATATGCTGTGTGTTGTGATGATTTGATCACTAATATTGTAATAACACTGTTATGGGTAACGTTAGGTGTCATGTTAAACTCCTAGGACACTGATCTACTGATATGGCTATAATGCTATATGATATTAAACCATTTCCTATAAAATACAAAGTTTTTTTTCATTTTCAGTTGAATGCCAATGAAAATCGTATGATTTAATTCTTCCATAAACTTTTCAGCGTGACTGTCCAGATGGATTGCTATCAGAAACCAAGTTTTTGGAAGTGTATTCTACGTTTTTCCCATCAGGAAACCCAAAAAAATTTTGTGAACATGTGTTCCGTTCATTTGATGGTGACCACAGTGGGAAAATAGACTTCAGGGAGTTCTTGCTAGCAATTAATATCACCTCAGGAGGTACGGTAGAGCAAAAACTGGACTGGGCCTTTAAAATGTATGATATTGATGGTAATGGTTCCATAGAGAAATCAGAAATGGTGCAAATCATACAGGTAAGTTGAGACTGTATATGTGTGCGTGCTTGTGTTTGTATGCATGCATACATACATATATAATATATATAAAATTTAGTGAAATGGCCTATCATACGTAGGTTATGTAAGCGAGATGAGCAATATCAGATCCTCTTTGGCATCATGTTATAAACTTAAAATATGTGCTTCTATCTTCAAGGTCTCAGAATAGATTAACAATGAGTGAGATCCATGCATACTAATAAGGTGAGCTTACATTTGATTGGCTGAGCTTGTTACCACTCTGGAGGCAACATTTTTGATCAAACTTTGAATATATACTTGTATCCTTAAGATCTCAGATGTGTTTGATAATGAGTGAGATGCACACATATTAATGAGGTGATTTTGCATAGATTGGTTGAGCTTTTTACCACAGTCTGGAGGCCATGTTTCTGATCAGCTTTTAATCAACTTGAAACATGGGTTTATACATGTATCAGGATCTTTTTGAGGTTCAGTACAGTGGTCACCCTCTTATATGGCCTTGCCTTCTGCACCGGCAAAGTGGCCTTATAAGAAAGGTGGCCTTTCCAGAGGGGGACCAAATTTTTGTGAAAAGTATATGTAATGTATATAGTAAGAAAGTATATTCTTCAAAGCATTTAATATCTTCGTTTAAAAGTAACATTAACTATTAAACGATTCTTGTAACTGAATATGCATTAGTGTAATTCTTGGCATAAGCGAGATATGCGAGTGAGTGTTGTTGTCATGCACATTGCAAAACCATTCAAAAACATCATTTCAATCTTGGTACATACATAATTCTCTTTCCATTTGCTCCATTTTCCCACTGCTGCTGAATAACTTCCTTATAGGTTACAATATTGTTTATTCTTTTCAACATAAAATTAGTTTATTTGAGTCTTTTCAACATAAAATTGTTTGGCAAGTCCCCCCTCTTCACCTCACCTGATGTCATACATTATAATAACTGACTTCTTTCTAAATTAATCGTCTCTGTTTATGTGATGACATGTTAATGTTTGGTAATGATTTATTTGGATCTTGTTAATTGCAATTTAATTATGCAGTTGAAACGTTTGTAGTGTGGATGGAATGGAAGCAATAAATGTCTTGTCAAGTGAATTTTTTGGTCTTTGTCTGGTACCCTGTTTTGTTCAAAGTTAATTTTTCTCTGTGCTTGCTGCACAAAAACAATTTTTAGCCTATGCTGACCCTGTTATGATATTGACAATTATGTCCAGTTGTAATTATCAATGTTGCCAACTACAAGACTGATAAAACAATTATTCTGCATTTAAACAAAATGCCATGTGTTTTTAAAGGCAGTGATTTTGTCACATGATTCATTAGTTGCAGTCTGGTACCCTATTGTTTTTACATTTCTTGACACTAAGTGAGAGAAGCCAAAAAGGCTTTGATAGGTCCTTAGATTTGACCTAAACAGTAATACCTGGTGGCCATTAGGATATGTAAACTTTACAATTATTGTCAGTAGTAACAGCCATTAATTATGAAAGTGAACAAACTCAACATCTAACTAAGAAAGGCCATAAAGGCTATCAAACCAATATCCAGCTGACTTGTATATTGGGTATCAATACCACCACTTCTCAGCTGTTACTACTATTCAATAATGTAATCTTAACAATTATTAGTGACTAAACTGGACACCTCATGCTAACACATCACTAAGGCTAATCAGATTACCTATACTTATTTTTTTGTATGGATTAAAATTTTAGTCTCTCTGCTTTATGGATTAAATGTGGCTTCTCCTGCAGCGTAAATAATATAATATTAACCTTAGTGGTACATGTACTTAAAATCCTTAGTGGTACATGTACTTAAAATCAACACTTTTTTTCAGTAACAAAAACCTGACAACAGGAAACAGAAATCTGATTACTTAACACAGGTTATAGAATAAAATACTGGTTCTGGATATCAATTACAAAATAGAATGCAGCTGATTGTGAGGGGTAAATTTTATATTTTTGCAATAATATTGTGGTCATATTAGTTGGGTGGCCTTTCATGAGGGGTACTTTTGAACACAAACTTGTCAGTGCTGATGGATTCTGGCAGTAAGGAGTGGGTGGCCGCTGATCAGGGGGACCGTTCAAGAGGGAGACCACTGTAATAAGCAAGATGAATGCACTATTATGCTGCAACATTAATGTGATTGGCTGTTTTTGTTACAACTCTGAAAGCCATATTAAAGATCAGATTTTTGACAAAACTTAAAATATTTTATATTATTTAGATCTTGGACAGTTTCAATAATGAGCAAAGTCCATGAATATTAATGCGATGATCATTTATATGATTGACTGAGAAAATTGCTGTTCTTTAAGCCATATTTCTGGTCTAAATTTAATCAAACTTGGAGTGTTTGTTTATATCTTAACCCTTTCCCTCAGAGTGTATGGCTTTTTAGCCCTTTGATACGCATGTAGCAAAGTTACCCAGTGCAGTGCGCTATGCATAAGTCTGTTATGAAGTGAAGTGATTGTTATGTTTAACAGCAATTTTAACCATTTTACATTTTTGTTATACATATGTTATGTATGGAAAGATTTAAGAGGAAAATACGGTCAATTTAGCTGTATAATTATTTTTCAATAAAGAATTTTGTATGTGCTTTAAAATCTTGAGATAACTCATTCACTATGAAGTCAGTGAAGCCAAAAGATCAGCCGTAGCGGTATTTTCTCATACTGGAAATTTACAAGTTCTTTGTCTGCATCTATATCACTAAATCTGCTGAATTTGATAATTTAATAAAACTAATGGCTTCTTACATCAGTATCAGAGCCTTCACTTAAGTTATTGAAGCTTTCATAGTTCATCTAAGTGTGAAAACTTGGCATGGACTGAATAATATCCATAAACTGCCATTATGGGAAGACACAGTTATGACCTACTTATTTACTTTAAATAGCAGATTTTGACCAGAACATAAACAGTGACCACCTGATCTGACCTAATAGTAGTATCTAATATGGGGTTTTACCCAAGGTGGCACTATGAAAACCCTCTCAAAATGGCTGCTGTTTACAGAAGCGTAAAAAGGCACTTGTATGCAAATTGGGTAGAGGTGTCAAAAGGCGATGAGTGAGGTAAAGTGTTAAAGTATGAGGTAAAGTGCAGAAGTTAATGAGCAATCCACATCCATTAATGAATTAATATAACATCTGATTTTCTGAGACTTTTACCATGCTGTAAGCCATAATTGATTTGATTTGGTCAGATCAGCTCTTGTATGGCATTTAACATCTGATTTGGTCAGATCAAATAATCGTGTATGGCATTTAACATCTGATTTGGTCAGATCAGATCTTGTTTGGCATTTGACATCTAATTTGGTCAGATCAGATCTTATATGGCATTTAACATCCGATTTCACTGGTCAGATCAAGTAGTGTATGGCATTTAACATCCGATTTGGTCAAATCAAATCATGTATGGCATTTGACAAGTCCATTGACTAGCTTGCTCCATGTATAGTAATTTGGTGATTTTGGATCTGATTAGCTTGTTATTACTTGGGAAGCCATTTTCTGATCCGACTTGATCAAATGCAGAATATGGGGTTATATCATCTGTAGTCTTAAGTCATTAAGTCATTACAATCTTAAATGAGTACATTTATGTGTATGTTTTTGTGCATGTGTGTATGTGCATGTGATTAGGACTTTTAAGGTAGCTTTAACAATTGTTTAGCAATATCATTACAATGTCTTCAGTTTATAGTGATGTCTAGCACTGGGGCATCATACCACAGAAATGTGGCATCATATCTCACCCAACCACATTATCCTGTCACCAGACTGACCAGTCATAATGCTATCCTTTTGATTCTGAGTGCCAAGCAAGGCAGCCACTAGTATCATTTTTGTAAGTCGTTGGTATGACTTGACTTTGCTTCAACCACAATCTCCCACATGGGAGGTGGACACTCAAACAAGTTGGGCCACTGGAGTGGTAGTACATTTATGTGCAAGATTCATGCTTATTAATAATGTAATTATGCTAATGGATATTTGAGCTTGCTAACAATGTAGGGACTATTTCTGGTCATATTTTTTATCAAAGGAGACAGATGGTCATGCAGTTATTGTCAAGATATCTAAATATTTTATTATCAGCAAGATGTACAAATATCAGTGAAGTGACCTTGCATTTGATTGACAGCTTCTTATCATTTGAAAGCTTGTAATTGTGACCAAACATGGTAAAAAGGCTAATTTTGTAAAGATGTTGAATGCATGGTAATTTATTATGAGTGAGACCATATTTGTAGTTGACATGATCATCAGACTGTCCTACCTCTCTTTAGACATTATCTACCATTGGCTTGACCTGGTAAATAGATCTTTGTCATCAAGATTTTGGTTTAGCAAATGTATGCATATTTGCGACTTGACCATGTATCTGTTTTACAGAGCTTGTAAACACTCTATTATGTATATTCATATAACCTTGCATCTGATTTGTGAGCTTGTCAACACTTCACAACTATTTTTCTGCTAATTGATTTTGAATAAAATTTTTAAATAGTTATATATTGTCAAGATGAGTTTGATGATGAGCATTATTTATGCATAATAATTAGTTAAACATGTATATGATTGGCTGAGCTTGTCGCCACTACATAGACTGAATTCCAGTTAAATTTTGCTTCAGCATGAATTTATGATCAATGTCGTAAATAAGTTCTATAATAATTGAGATCTGGTTATATTAATGAGATATTTTGCACCTGATTGGCTGAGCTTGTTATCTCCCTAGATCTAGAGACTTCCAGTAGTAACCTTGATATCTCCTTCCCTCCAATTTTATCAAGGCCATATTTTCAAACAAATTAATATTAAATTTCAAAAGTACAAAAATTTTCGTACATTTTATAAAGTCTAGTGAAAATTCAAGTTCACATTAGAATTTTGCAACTGTCAGACTTTGAAATCACTTGAATTACCCATATTTACAATCTGTACTTGCTTGTAAGTCAAGTAAGCTGCAAACTTACACAGATTTGCATAATGTGCCAAAAGATCTGAGCTTGTGCACTTTGCTAGGAGTAATGATTAGAACAAACAAAATATATCCTGGTCAGCAGGTATATTATGCTATGACAGATCAGGATCTTTGAAATTTGAATTTTGACTCTACTTATAAGTATTTACAGTATCTCTTGGATTGTCTCCCTTCCTATCACTAATAGGTACATCTGCTTAATTCATATATATTGTCCTTGCCTCCACTAGTAAAATAAACACAACTTAAGTGTCACAGCAGATATATATGGCTTGCAGACTTATAGTGATGGATAGATGTTTTTTGTATGTTAATGTAATATATGATCTAATGAATCAGCAGTGGTTTGTAAAAAGTAAAACATTTAACCAGGCATGCTAAGAAAGGCATCTTATACCAAAATTGGTTAATAATAGGAACGTTTCCAGAATTTTTACCAAGCAATACTACATGTATTTTGGTCATTGTGAGAATATTGTTATCACTACTCAAGTCCTGATGGTCATATCTGATGAAAGGTTTTCACCAATTACTTCTTATAGTATTTGGTTAGCCATAAATGAATGTGTTGCCATGAAAATGGCCTAATCTAACATTGAATATGACTGCCACATTGAATATTTTGAAAATCTTGTTACTAATTCTTTTGGATAGATACTCATACCAACATGGATTTGCACCAAACATCTTTTAATGGTGTCTAGTTTATTCCAAAATGAAAGTGGTGTTGATCTTGTATCCATTATGGATACTGGCAGAGTGCCTAATTTGTGAAATTGTATCACTGAAGAATATGGTTTCAATGGAAGAAATGGTCATATCTTGTAAATTCTTTTCAAACAGTCCCATTGGTTTTTTATTAAAAGACAATAGTTTTCAGCTGCTGGTAGTACAGATGGAAAGTGTTGCTGATGTCGGGAAATTTGTCCTCTACAAATGTATAAATGTCCACATTATTATCTGTAGTCTGGTTTGTCTCAACTGCAAAATTACTGTGCATCTCCCGGTAAGGTGGCTGTATGAAAAGTCATATTTCTATTCCAGAAGAGGACGTCATGAAACCAAGGACAAGCAAATTACCAAATATACCTACTTATAGGTTGATTTACAGATATGTTTGCTCTGCCCTCCACCTTTGTGAAAAATACATTGCAGATACATTGTATTTTCATTTTCATTTGTCCATCCATCCATCCATCCATCCATCCATCCATCCATCCATCCATCCATCCATCCATCCATCCATCCATCCATCCATCCATCCATCCACCCACCAACCCTCCCACCCACCCATTCCACCCACCAACCCATCCATCCATCCATCCATCCATCCATCCATCCATCCATCCATCCATCCATCCATCCATCCATCCATCCATCCATCCATCCATCCATCCATCCATCCATCCATCCATCCATCCATCTGCAGTAATTTGAGATCAAGGAATGAGACTTGCTATATGTGTACATCCTTGATAATGAATTCCCACGATTTCCCATTTATTTGTAATCTTCTACCTATTTTAAAAAGGAAGAGCATCAAGGAAATACAAATTGCATAAAATTTATAATTTCTGACCTGGTTGTCACCAAGGGTTCCATAACATTGTCACTTATTCAGGTTTCATACTAAATGGAATCCTCAGTGTAGACTGCTCACTGTCCTTTTCTGGCTTTTAGAATAGTCCATTTTAGTGTTTGGGATCTCCCAGTGACATTCAGATAAGAAATTATAAATTGAGGAATGAAATTACATAGTTTTGTGCATTTTGTATTTCCTTTATGACATTTAAGTCAGTTGGGGCTACATACAAACTTGGTATAAATTTACACAATAATTCCATATTTCCTTTATGACATTTAAGTCAGTTGGGGCTACATACAAACTTGGTATAAATTTACACAATAATTCCAGTAGCCATACCTTTTTCTTTCTTTTCCTGCATTTTTGGGCAGACTCTATATTTTTCCCTACTGACTAGTAAAGCAATCACATACTGCTTTTCATACTGCTCCTGTGGCCTTTTGAATAGAGCATCTGCATAGGATGCAGGGGGTCATGGTTTTGAACCCCAGCCAAGTCTTACCAAAGACATAAGATTGGTATGAACAGCTGCTTGGCTAGATGCTCTGCATTAAGAGGTTAGTGTTAGGACTGGTTAACCTGGTGTCAGGATAATGTGACTGGGTGAAACATCATGCTACATGTCTGCAGCATGATGCCCTAGTGCTAGATTTCACTATAAACTGTCACACTGTAGACATTGTAGTGATATGACTGAAACATTGTCAAAGATACTTCCAAAATCCAACACACACACACACACACACACACACACACACACACACACACACACACACACACACACACACACATACACACATACACACACACACACTACTTTTCTTAGTAATTTACATCCAGTTCACACTTTTGTGTATAAAATGTCCCGGTTTTGCCCTACTTTTTTTATAAAAACAGTAGCCCTAACTTTATCCTTACTTTTTCACAAAGGGTGGCAGGAATAACTGATGTACTTCACTGCTAGAATATGTGTCACATTTAAGATTGGGGGTCCTTTTTTCAAAGTTAGGGTCTTTGCTCAGTGTTTCTGTTTTCCTTCACACTTTCTCTTCTGTTTAACATCTTGAAAGTCACTTTAAAATTTGGTGTATTTATACTTGTTATGTATGTATAATTTTTTTAAACATCTGGTACATAATTTTATTTAATTTTTGTAATTTTTGTTTATGGCTGCAATTTGTTCAGAAAATCTTTACTAATTATAATCTTAATAATAAGACTTAATGACATCTTTTGATTAATTTCTCATTGGCTGATGGTTTTTGCATGCTTCTACAAGAATTCAGAAAACTTCAGATTAACTGGGCTAGTTCACATGAATAGGTGATTTTGAGACAAAATGAGTAGTAAGGTCTGTCACATGGGGTATATTTTGAAATATAGTTGTAATAGATGGCCTATATAAGTTGAGAAATGAACAATCAGATTCATTCTGGAGTCATTCTCATTTCTTGTGTTTTTTATGTAAGTCTGTAGACATGTTTTATATTGTATTTATATATTATTTGAGAGGAAAACATTTGTTTGGTCTATTCAGTGGAAGCAGTGTATACTCATTATTTGGACTTTAATCTTGTTCTGGAATTAGTGTGAATTATTCAGAGGAGTTCTGGACAATGCCATCTTGATGTTGTCATGATTCTTGGCAAACCACTACATTTCTGATTTTGAAATTAATACAGAACTTTTCATTCATTTGGACTTTAATAGAACTTTGTCAGAATTATTTTGGATTCACTTCATAATACTGTAAGTTCCCATCACATTTTCATTAATAACTGGGATAATTACATTTTTTGTTAAGTTTTAAGTTTTATAAACTTTGTGTTTTGTAACTTTTTCATTTTAATTGATGACTATAGAGCTGTAATATAAATAATCACTGGAAAGTGTGTTATTTACTATACATTTGTATCTATAACACTTACCCTTGAGAAATAGAATTTTAAAGCAGTCTGAGGTGAAGAGATGAAATTTCATATGCCATAATTTACCTAGATTATCAGACACCTCCCCTTATTCCATACATTGTACCACACCGGTGGCCTATTGGTTTGAGCATATGCCTCAGATTCGGGAGGTTGTTGGTTTGAACCTCAGCTGAGTTGTACCAAATATATAAATGGTACTAACAGCTGCCTCACTAGGCGCTCAGCATTAAGAGATTAGTAGTAGTAATAGGACTGGTTGGCCTGGTGTCAGGATAATGTGACTGGGTGGGACATGATGCTACATGTCTGTGGCATGATGTCCCAGTGCTAGACATCACTATAAACTGCCATGGTGTAGACATCATAGCAGTATGACTGAGAAATTTTTAAAGCTACAATAAAAATCCAAATCACACACACAGACACCAACAAACACACACACACACACACACTGTATTTTCAAACATTTTAATTTTTATTAGTACACAAAATTTCTGGACAGCAAGCAATTTTTTAAACATTCCATGAAAAATGAAAACTTCAGGTTGGATTGTAAACTTGGGAATGTTTTATCTATGCTTAAAAACAGACAATTTAATAGTCATAAAGTTGTGGTACTATTTTGGTAATTATCACATGAATTAACTTGTGTTGTTAGCAATTACAACAGCTAACACGATTCATATTCATCGACCTGATCAAGCAATTCCCTTTGCAGGCAAGTCAGGAGTGCTTGTTAAAGATAATAATAAAAGAAAAATAACATTTCATCTCCAGAGAGTTGGCAGAAATAATTATTGAATCACATTGATAACAGGTCATTAGAGTTACATGAAGCTGACAAACCAGATTTCAGACATTTTTGTTTCTACCACTGATGAGCATACAAAGGATAACAAAACAGCCATGCACATCAAATCAGAATATTTTTTGAGTGTACCATTAATTACAGAAGATTCCCTTTTAATTATTCTCTTTTAAAGTAAACTAAACTTGGTTTATAGCTACTACTCCCTTATTAGTCAAGTCAAACTGAAAACAACAAAGATCCTGATCTGCATGTGTATTGTGCTATGGCAGATCAAGGTCTTACCCTACTGATTACTCCTAACAAACTGCACAGACCCAGATCTGCTGGCAAATTATGCACTGGCTGATATGGGTCTTGACAGTTTGCAGCAGGGTTTATCTTATAAGTGAGTATATATGGTATTTGAGGTGAAACAGTTTTATAAGGACTTGCTGTTTGATTTTTTTTCTATAGTAGATTTCTCTGAAAATATCAGTTTGAATGTAATCAGTTTTTATGTAATCAGTTTTTTTTTTACACCTGTTTGACTGTTTAGGGCAATCATTGCATTATTTGGAATTTCTGTTGTTATGAGATAGCTTGGGGGCAGTGTTGATGAAAAGTATAGATTAAGATCATTTCATAATATTGTATGCTTCCATCATACTCTCTCTTCTGCTTCATAACTTCGAAGTCATTGGAGATTAAGGTATGAAACAATATATACATGTATAATATCACTAAGTGTGGTGCATAACACATTGAGGTCCTGTCTTCAAGGTCAAGGTTATAGTTTAATATTTTGTTTTCCATCACAATCTTTTCTTGGCACTTTGTTAGTTAGAATGCTGTTTGAGATCTAGGGGTATGAGCAGGTGTTATGCATACCACATTGGGGTCCTATCTTAAAGGCCAGTGTTATAGTTTAATATTTTGTTTTCTAGTACCTATTTTCCTGGAATGCTAGAGCTGTCTTAAGATAATAACTTTTATTCTATGCTGTGCTTTTGTCCTTATATGATATGCAGACATCTTTATATGCAGTACTTTCATCCTTATATGATGTGCAGACTTTTTTATCTGCTGTGCAGACTTTTTTATATGTTGTGCAGACTTTTTTATATGCTGTGCAGACTTTTTTATATGTGGTGCTTTCATCCTTATAACTTATTTAGCAAATTTTTGTGGATGGCTTGCACTTACAGTAAGGAAGAAATCTATTCATTTGGGGGTAAAAACATACAAAGGTTAAAGTCACTGTGGCATAATACAAAAATGGTTTTAACACAGTAACATCAGTTCTGTATAACATACCTCAGCCAAACCTTTGTAGATTGCTTGCACTTACGAAAAGGAAGAATCCAATTCATTTAAAGTTAAATGGTCAAAATTCAAAATGACTAACTGAACAATGAACGGAATAACATTGGTTCTACATTATCGATCTCAACCAAATTGTACTTAAATGTTAGGAAGAATCTTGAATTAGGGTTCAAAGGTCAAAAGGTCACATTGATAGATGAAAGAAAAATTGTTTCTATACAAATATTTCATGTGTCGCCATAGAGAACTATTAAACATGGCACAGGCATATAATGTTTTATTCTATAATTTTAAAGTCTTTTAAGATGAAGGGTTGACAATAGGTACAACAGTATCTCATCACTAACAGGTGTATACATTTTAGTTTCCTATCTCCATGTCCAGGCCACAGCTTAATAGTTTAGGTTTTCATTCAGTTTCCTTTCTGCTCTCTCACTTCACAAGTATTTAAGATGGATGGATGATGCTTGGTATACTAGTTTTTCGTTACTATGTCTTGTACAGCATGTTTGATGTCTTGTGAAGGTCAAGGTCATATATCAACATTGTATAGTTTCTTTTGTTTCTGCTTTATGTCACAAAAGCTGTTCCAGGTACAGCAATAACCAATACATACACTTCTCAGTTTGATGGCACAGCATGTAGAAGTCAGGTTTTTATCTGCAAAGGGTTTTATCTGCAAAGGTCGGTGATATTTTTAAGATTCCTTATGCACTTTACTGCTAATGTTGTTTAAGACAGAGAAATGTAAATTGTTTTTTATGTCTGTGCAATAACTTTAAAGCTCTTTCTTAAAGGTCATGGATTTCAAGGATTGCGAACTTAATGAACTCAGCATGGTTAGTGGGGGATGAAGTTCACATACTTTACTTCTTTTGTGTTTTAGTTGATCTTAATCTTATTGGAATTATAAATATGAATGAGATTGTAATTTTTTTATCCTGTATTGGAGGTATTGTGTTTGGTGAGCAATTGCAGCTTTTCATATTACCCCCCCATTACATGTTATCTTGATGAATTACTCTATTGAGTGTCATGCATTATGCATAATGCATTTCTCAAGTCAGGCAAATAAAAGAGTTAAACCTTTTTTCTCAGCAGACACTCATGAAAAATTTATTTTATGGTTTCTTACTTAATAATGAAGCTTGCCTTGGCAGAGCTTTATTTGTACAGTTAGCCCTGTGATTGGTGGCCATCCATGGGAAAAAGATCAAAGTGGTCTTTGTAGCATGTAACTATTATATGCAGATTAAGTTTCAAACTTGGCTTTTCAAGAAATACTAATCCCTGATTATGATGATGCTGATGATTGTTATTATTGTTATTGTTGGTGTTATTATTATTATTATTATTATTATTATTATTATTATTATTATTATTATTATTATTATTATTATTATTATTATTATTATTATTATTATCATTATCATCATCACCATCATCATCATCATTATTATTATTATTATTATTATTATTATTATTATTATTATTATTATTATTATTATTATTATTATTATTATTATTATTCCATGTATTATCATTTATTATCAACAGATGCACCATTCAACTTTATGAAATAAATGTACATTTTGTTCTGTCCAAAACTAATGCTCCACACAAGATTGATGTATCCTGTTCTTTTTAATCCCTTTAATAAAAACACTAATTATTGTTTTCTGCACCATGAAAAAAACCCTATAATTTCCTTAGCTGTTGATAGCTTACATAAGATTTTGAAATAAAGAACTGACTCTTTATTGCAATAATTTGTATAATTAGGCTTAGAAACAGTATTCGTACATCAAACAAGATCTGGATTAACCAGGTGCTCATCTAGCTGAGATCAGCAGACTCATTTAATCTGATAGGTCTGTGGTGAATAGGAAATGAAAAGAAACCATAAATGGCTTTTATTAGTAACATACACCACCTGCCTTAACAAACAAATATTGAATTACCCCAGGCCCTAATGAAAATGAATGTGACTCTTTTGCATTGATAATTTTTTTAATCAGAAGTAACTTTAATTCACAGGCAGATAGATGATGATATCTAACTATACCTCTCAAACTGACAGGAGAGGTATATTCCCATTTCTGCTACAGCAAAATTGCTGTTTTTTTTTCACCATCTAGAAAAGATTGCTTTGACCCCTCTCTCTTAATAGCAATGACCACCTCACTTTCCAATTTGAAATATTGACACCTTTGAGTGACATTGAGGTATGTCTGGAGTATGGTGAGTAGAGTTGAAAAAAGAAATGCTTACACAATAGTTCACATATATGCCTTTAATTAAACAATGCCATCCACTGAAGTGATAGCTTCATTTACATACACCATCCAGTCATAGACACTTTCATAAATTGATCACTTAAAGTAGTAAAAAAACCCATTGTTTGGTAAGGAAAGTCCTGGCTGCTGATAGGTGTTTTTGTATGACTTTTATATTGAAAATTGGCAGAGTAAAAATTTAGGATGTCCCTTAACACCAGGTGACCATGATATAAAGGTAACCACTTTAGACAGGTTGACTATATATAAAGTCAGACTACATAGCATTATACATCACTCCCTCACTGTAACACCTTCATTATAACAATTCCTCTTATACACTTAGCACAGTCATGGATCACATTTGATCAATTGGAAATAAAATTATATGTATCATGTAGTTAATTATAAGGTGGTCAGAGAGTAAGGTGGTATTCTATATCATTGCCATGAACAATATATATTAAGGGAGTTCTTTATTTGTATACATTGACACACCTATCTCAGTGTTCATTTCAGCTGAGCAGCCTGCAATATTAAAAAGCCACACTCTAGATTCTGCAAACCAATCATCATAAAAATTGACTCAACACTAAGTAAGCACGGTCTTAGATGGCTGGGTCATGTTTCTTTCTTCCCACATTTAGATGTTTAAAAAAAGGCTTGGCTATATGCCATGTTTGATGTAATAATACATGCACTTCATTCTGCTGCATATTCATCAGTCACTATACAAATTATTCTGAATACATGTATATACATGTGTATGAGCTGTTTGTTTACCTTAATGTTATGGTAAACATTTAAAGATATAATACCTAGTAAAAATTGTAATTTATGCTGATAATGAAAGAGGTATACTCAATTTTCAGTCTGACAAAAATGTATGTTTTTGCAAAACTTATAAAATGAAAAATAAATTAATCCACAGCATACATGTATAACCATCTGTACATAGTATATAACCATCTGTACTTGCTTATAAGTTCAGTTGCAAATGCATAATGTGCAAGCAAATCAAGGTCTAATTTGTTTGTTCCACTGACTACTTAATAAACTGCATAGACTAAGATCTGCTGGTGCATTATGTAATAGCAGATCTGGGTCTGTTGAACTTGACTTATAAGCGAGTATGAATGGTAGTTTGATCATAAAGAAATGAAACTCTTAGCTGTATTCAATTCTTGGAATATCAATACTTTTATAATGTCTTAATATCTGTCTTGTTATAATGTGTATAATATTTCAGGCAATATACAACATGTTAGGGAATTCCATTGGCGGTTCAGACATGGACTCTCCACAAGTGCGTACAGAGAAGATCTTCAGCAAAATGGATGTAGATGGCGATGGTGTCTTGACCAAACAGGAATTCATTGATGGCTGTCGTAATGACCAATTCCTTTACCAGATGTTGACAGCAGATGCAGGAGGATCAGAACAGAAATAAAATAGTGTGCTTTGAACCAAACTGAAAAAAAAAATCATACATGATAGTTCTGTGCTTGTACATATTTCATTGCTGGTTTCCAAGGAAACATAACACACCTGCATCAAGATAGTTGTGTCACACAGCTCACCTTAGATAATGCCTTCCTTTTATCAGAGCTGGTATTGAGTGGATATTGAAAGATTATAGGGTATAACAATAGTGATAGAAATTAAATTCCAAAATTTGCAATTCATCAGAACTTTCATGATAAATTTATAAATATATTTGTCTTGGCAACCAGAATAGGATAGGAATTGGGCATTAATACTCATGTAAGCTCCTAGTGTTTGTTCTCATTATATTATCACTGCCAAGCGATAAATTAGAAGCTGTAATTAGATTTTGTTTACACATTTGAAGAGGTGATTTACACAGTGTATATTTGCATTGATATCCTTCAGTTCTTTGATAGAACCATGCAGTTTGGTATTAGAACAATTGACCTTTTAGAGGCACAAGAGGGTATTCCCATACACACTTGTCAGAACAGTACCTCTTAAAAGGTTAACATTATTTAGTGGGACAATTATATGAATTAACATTAATTTTTTAAGTATAAACTTAACATTTGATGAAAAGTGTCTGAAAAAGTTTGAATTTATGACCATTTTAATTTTTATTTTATATAAAATGACAGCTGAGTGATGGGCATCACAGCTTAGTATCTGACAGACATACAGGTGATCTAAAGGATCACAC
Organism: Potamilus streckersoni; assembly: GCA_016746295.1. Classification (NCBI taxonomy): domain Eukaryota; kingdom Metazoa; phylum Mollusca; class Bivalvia; order Unionida; family Unionidae; genus Potamilus; species Potamilus streckersoni. The sequence continues at coordinate 5,624,818 of JAEAOA010001358.1, forward strand.
TTTTACCAGTGATATTATTGTTTGGAGTCCCCATTCACACCTTTATGATATATAATATTGGTCAACAAACAATCACATTATCAGCCTAAGATTAAACTGACAAATACTTGACAATCTGATCAGTTATTAAAGATATAATTTTTTTCATGATTTGATTTTCCTGGATTGATTGGGATAAATTCTGTTACTATTGCTGTTAAGAATTTTAAAATGGATGTAAGGATAAAAAGTAAACAAAACATGTGGTATCACCTACCATACACTAGACTATCCTAGACTATGTATGTCCAAATCATGAAAACACAAGTTACCATAAATTAGAGAATCATATTTAGCTAGGAAGGATTTAATGTCTAAAAATCTATGGCATTAATGTGTCTACTGTCTTTTACTAATTACATTTTGTATTTGTAATAATAAGGTACTTTGATATTTAGCTCTTCTTTCTTTTTGACCTTGAAAGGAAATGATTAGTTAGACTTGTTGCTGTCTTGATATTGTTTGTCAGCTTTTCAGTAGCACTTGAAATAGTGCAGACTAATTTGAATTTGAATTGAAAATTATCATCAAAGGTAAAGCTTTGATGATTTCTCAAGATGTTTAATGTTTAGCTCACTTCTCAGTTAAAAGATAAAGATGAAAAATACACTTAAGACATTACTTATGAGCCTAAAAATTGGACTTTATTATAAAGATGCATATCTCCTAAGTACATCCTTTTGAGCGTGCTTAATGCAGTTTGGTATGAATCCTTAGTCATCAGTATTATCAGTACTTTGATTATTATCTGTAACTGATAACCTACTGCATTGTTCCCTCACTTTAACACTAGTCAGTTTACAGCATTGTAGGCATGTCCATTTTATACTGATGCACATTGCATGGAAAATTGGAGTATAGCCAAAATACCAAGAGTTGCATCCCCTACATGACTCTTTTGCTTCCTTTAGTTACAATTGAATAACAGTTGCTTTTAATGTCAACAAATAAATCGACTATGTTGGTGACTCAATTTGAGACTTGTGTTTAGGTAGTAAATATATTTTTTCTAAGTTTCTGATGCAGTTGTCTGACCATGCAGCCCCAGTTGAGTACAAATGGATTTCTTTTGCTCTGTTAACTATGGAAGAACATGTGAAAAGAAGGAGCTGACATTAAATTAAATTTTTTATATATATTTTATGAAGACATTTCATATATGGTCTTGCCATTATTGGACATGAACCAAATGATTCCAAATCATCTCCAGTCCCCATCCCACTTTTTGGGTGTGTAAGGATTGTTAAATAATAAAATAATTCATAATCTTAATTTTACAAAATTGAAATAATGAATAATTTCAGTGAAAGTATAGCATGAATGATAATATCCATCGATTAAACTTTCCTATCCAAACTCATGGATTTAATAAAAATCAATTGGAAAGTAGTAAACATGATTCACAATTGGTATTGCTAATGACACAAAGTAGACTTATCCAGAGTTCATACAGCTTTGAAAAATCTTTGAATTTGAGCAGTGGCAATGAAAAATTGTAGAATATTTTAAAAATTGGTTTTATCCATATATAATTTATTTCAATTTAAAACTCCTTTAATTTTCTTTCCAAAACTCCTTTGATTTATCTGAGTAAATTAAAAGTTGAAATTGAAAAACGTGTCACTTTTGAAGGTTTTGTTATTTTCCAAAATGAATAGTATAAAGGGATAAAACTGTATGCATCAAATGACAATAGTTACCAGATGGAGTAGCATGCCCTTTTTGTTGCCAGTGGAATGCTAATACCAGTTATTATCAATTATATTTTTTGTTCTGCATTTCTACCTGCTTATTTAGCAATAACAAAATATCATGGAGAAAGTTTAGTTTTCATGGAAAAATAATCCTTGAAAGTTTTGGAAGCTCTTAAAAAAATAGCACTCTGGGTCTGTAGGAACCATTTTGAAATTGTCTTATAAGGCAGTACATTGGGATCTATGACCGTATGTGTTATATCAGGGACCAGTTTAATGTATGTGCTATATCAGGGATCTCGTTAAAAGTGTTTTATGGTGAGGGACCACTGCTAGTAGTTTTTACTGTCATGTGATCTGAGTTAACTTTTATCAGATGACAATTTTGTAAGGAGATCCAATATAATATGTGAAAGATATATTCAGATTTAAGTATCAAATAACAATGTTTCCTAGGCCAACTAATTCAGTGATGATATTTCATCATTACATTGTGAAAAATCATTATAAAATTGGTGGAATTAGGGACATAGTGTGCAATTAATGATAATGGCATGGGACACTCTTCAGTTGCTGCAAAGGATTTGAACACAGCATGGGTCTGTGTAAAAGGTACTGATACTTCAAATCATACTTTTTCTCTCTCCCCTGTAGTATGCTTATTGCTAATATTGTAAGTTATATTTTGGAGGGCCACAGGGGAGATTAGTATCCATGGTATGCTAAATGGTGGTAGAAAGCCACAGGGGTATCTATGATATGCTCAATGGTGGTAGAGGGCCACAGCGGTCTCTATGATATGCTAAATGGTGGTAGAGGGCCACAGGAGTATCTATAATATGCTAAATGGTGGTAGAAGGCCATAGGGGTATCTATGATATGCTAAATGGTGGTAGAGGGCCACAGGAGTATCTATGGTATGCTAAATGGTGGTAGAGGGCCACAGGAGTATCTATGGTATGTTAAATGGTGGTAGAGAGCCACAGGGGTATCTATGGTATGCTAAATGGTGGTAGAGGGCCACAGGGGAGATTAGTTCCATAGTATGCTAAATGGTGGTTCAAACTTAAGTAGACATAATATTATGCATTGGTAAATACATGTTGCAGATAATATTGCATTTTTTAAAATTGAATTATTTTTTGTATTTGCAATGGTAGATGATTCTGTTGCAAACTATTCCAACTTATACAGTTCCTACTTTTTTACTACAGTGAAAATCAAGATACAGTCCTCTTTTCTATTATTTTTACGTATAATATTTGTGAAATATATTAAACACACATCATAGCAGTAAATCATGTATAATGTTAATGAATGCCCAAACACCCACCCACCGACCCAACCTATAAAAGTGTATAACGTTTCCCCTTTGCTTCCTAAAAATATGTTCAGAATATGTAAATTACTGCATTTGTACATGTATAAAATGTATCCATACATTGAGAGTGTAATCCTAATTCTGCTATCACATTGTGCATCTGTAGCTCTGGGAATTTGTTATTTTCTTCAGCTGAAGTTCTCAATAGAACAGTAGAATAGATAGTGAAGACTCACTTTGTAGGAGCTGCTGTGTGTTGTGTAGATAGATCCAGAGTAGGCAAATTTCATAATCTGGTACATGCATTGTACACAAAAGATATGATAGATTACAAAATGCCTTTCCCCCTACCCACCCCCACATATATCAGGACTTTGCCTTTAAAATGTATCCAACATTTATCCTAAAATAGTAAGGAAACCCAAGCACAGTTACCATTGTCAACTTTATTCATCATCACATGCAACTATCAGATCAAGCCAGGTTGGTCACCTTGGTGTGTCCTTTTGTACTGCACTTTAGTCCAATTATTTTGGCACTAAATAACCTCTTTGTGTTGATGTGCTATAAAACACCAAAACTCAACAATTAATTTACTGATGTTGCATGTTTTTAAATGTGATTTAAATTTTTGACTTTGTTCCAAACTTTCCATTCATGAAAGTTCTTATCTTGTATGTGTACAATTGTTTGTAAAATCCACAATTGAAAGTTGTAAATTTACATAATTCAGTGTTGTTTTGTTCTGATGGCTTTGAATTGGACTTTAAAGATTTTTTTGTTTCTATTTTTATCATAGTGAGTTACGATGAGTATGGGACAATGGCAGTACAGTCAAACATGTGTTATGGAAATTTTTATTGTAAAGACCTATTATATTTGTCAGTGATATCAAATATCAAACTTTAAAAAGTTTTGACACAGCTCAACTGTTATATAATATGTCAGCAAATCAGAGTCTATTCTTTTGGTTTTATATTATAAATTGAATAACTAGTGTACATATTCATCTGCTGCAGCAGATCTGGGTCTGTATTGTTTACTGTTATGCTATTGTTAGTTTTGCAGTGACCCTAAATGGCCACCAACAAGACCCTTCTGACCCTCAGGCTACCAGTACTTTTGAGTTGGAAAAAACCCCAAAAAATAAATGTTCTGATGACCCTTACGACCTTTTTGATAATGCCTCTCATGACCCTGATTTGAAGCTGGGAACTTCTGCCCTAGATACATGATTTACTCTGTATCTATGTATGGGTTGTCTGGACAACCAGTTCATAATCTGAACTAGGGCCCCAAGTGGCCCAGTGGTCTAAATGGATGACCAATACTGCCATCTCACATCTGAGTTCAAGTCTAGTAGCTTCTCATGGGGTGGTGGTTCTTCCTGGGGTTTTCCAGGGTTATTCCTCCACCATTAATACTGGCCGCCATGTATAGCCTATCTTGTGCTGAAAAATGGCGTTAAACCTCACAGCAACATAATCTGATCAAAATCCATGTCTCAGAATGGGTCCAGATAATTGACATTATTACTGTGCTGTTGATATATACACTAGTCCATCACTGTACTATTACCTAGTATAACACAGTCCCTGATATAACACTATATGGTCATGGATACAATTATAATATACCACAGTATAACAGAGTTTCTGATATAACACCAACTGGTCATGGATCCAATTATAATGTACCTCAGATAACACAGTTTTTGATATAACACCAACTGGTCATGGATCCAATTATAATGTACCTCAGATAACACAGTCCCTAATATAACACCAACTGGTCATGGATCCAATTATAATGTACCTCAGATAACACAGTCCCTAATATAACACAGTATGGTAATAGATCCTATTTTAATATACCCTAATATAGCATGATCTCTGATATAAAACTGCATGGTCATGGATCCCATCTTAAATGTATTCCAAATAACACAAATCCCTGATATGGTACCATATAGTCATAGATCCTATTTTAATGAACCTCAGTATAACAGTCCCTGATATAACACCATATGGTAATGGATCCTATGCTCCAGTTTGTCAATTTACAGATATAGTTATTAGATATGAAGAGTTATTTCCATTAGCACAACAGTTGGATATAGTGTAGGAATAACTTTGCTTTTTTTATTGACATGTGCCTGTATCACTGGATTTTGTTAATGCAGTATTACTTAACTAAAATCATATTCAGGTAGGAAACACTCACAAATGAAATGAGGTGTGACTTCAACCATTCCTTTATTTGTTTTTAATAATATATCTCTTACCAGTCACTGTTAATGTTGACCATCAGATAGCAGAATAGTATCATTTGGATTTGTTAACACCTTGTAATATCCTTTAGTCTAGCATGTTGAACTGTAATAACTGTTATCTTCTTTGAAAGTTTAATGTAATTAAATTAGTCATGCATACATGGCAATGGGCCTACATACTTAAGTCCTGCCTTCAGTTAGTCATTCATACATGGCAATGGGCCTAAATACTTAAGGCCTGCCTTCATTTAGTCATGCATACATGGCAATGGGCCTATACAAGTCCTGCCTTCAAATAGTCAGGACTAAATGGCAGTGGGCCTAGATACTTAAGTCCTTTCTTTGATTAGTCATGTGTACATGGCAATGGGCCTACATGCTTAAGTCCTGCCTTCAGTTAGTAATGCATACATGGCAATGGACCTATTATATAAGTCCTACCTTCTCCTAGCAAAGAAGACTAAAACTGGTTCCAGAATAGAGACTCTAATCTGCAAAGTTGTGAATAGGACCAATTAAACAGATCATAAAAACAACATTATATCATGAAGGATTTAATCATATTTACATCATAATATTGTTTTCTTTTTAAAAACAAGAACTCTCAACTTGACTTTATAATCTTGATGTTTTTTGTATGTATAGCTTGTTGAACACATGTTTGCATCATTTTGTATGAGATTGTTTTGTATGATCTTTAATCTTTGTTTCTCTCTTTGTTAATGTTTGTTTTTGATTACATATCCTTCTGGGATAATAGTTTCTGCTCAGATACTTGAGAATGATATAAAGATGTCAATCTATGCCTCGAGAAGCTTATTTTATTGACTGATTGTCTTCATGCACATATCTGACCAGGCATATGATGGCTGTTATAGGAAGCAGAGAAGCTAAAGAAAATCAATAAGACATAGGAACTCTGGCAATAAAGCTAAATTTCTTATGTTTCAATTGAGTAATTAAGATCATTTGAAAGAGTCCAAAATTAAATTAGTGTAGCATATGTACATGTTTTCCCTTCAATCAGTTTGCTGATGTTACAAAGGACTCATTTTTATTACATAGAATGTATGCTTTTATTGATGTTTCACAGACTTAAGAATAGCATGGACCCATATCTGCCATGACAAAATGTGTCATAGTCTATACTGTTTAACATCTGTGGTAGAACAAATTGCACAAACTCTGAAGTGCTGGCACAATTATGCAGTTGCAGATCTGGTCTGCTCTGATTGCAGTTTCTTACATAATACACAAGCATTAATACATGACCTGAATCGCATCATTACATTTTAGTGAATCTTTAATTGCAGCATATTAGTGACAGAAAATTTTAGTGAATTATTAATAAGCAGAAATGTAGGATTTTAATGGTAAAGGTTTTTAAAAAATAAATATGTTTTTTGGCATACTTCTTCCTCTATATGAACACAAACAGAAAAAAAACATGATGATTTTATTCCAGTGTGAAAAAAATATTGGAATGCATTTAATATGAATTGCTGCCAACAATGAAGGAATCAGTTTAAAACTTAATACAATAAATTATATCTGCCCATTCATTAGCATAACACAGCACTGATATATATATATATATATATATATATATATATATATATATATATATATATATATATATATATATATATATATATATATATATATATATATATATAATATAAACTCTTGACAGAATCATCAGCCATGTCATTAATGAAGGACTGTTAGCAAGAGAAGAAATTATCTGAAAAATGATTTGGTATGTTTCATTTCACAAACTCAAACTAACCAAACTTAAGCAGTAAGACTTCAGTCCAGTGGCATGATTTTTTTTCTCAAAGTTTTACTGTTTGTTTTATAATGAGTTCTGTCAAGTGCCCAGCTCTGTCAGCCTCTTGCCCTTGAATTGCACTACATAACAATTCACCTCTATTCAGAAATTTAATTGCTTGGCAGGGTATTTTTGTAAGAAATTATGGGTAAATGAGGTACCATGTTATATATTTACTAGTGCACCTTCTATAAATTGAAAAATGTTGTAAAGTATAACTTAACACCACTCCATATCTTGATAAAAAGTACCCACAATGACTTGCAAAAATGGCTGATATTGCACTGAAATTGACTTTCATTTAGCTCCGCAAAATAACAGCTCTCATGTCAGGGATTTTAATGATCAAAAGTTTAATTTGTTTTTTTCCCAGAATAAAACTCAAAAAGATGTTGCTACATTCAGGGCTCTTTTACAAGTATTTATGCTTGCAAACATACCCTATAACAATGACTCTCTAAGTCAGTAGTCTAGCAGGCAATAACAGTGCCCGATCTGAGCTAGAAGTCAAGTGGGCAATAACAGTGCTCCTCTGAGCTAGAAGTCAAGTGGGCAATAACAGTGCCCCTCTGAGCCAGTAGTCAAGTTGGCAATAAGTGCCACTCTGAGCCAGTAGTCAAGTGGGCAATAAGTGCTACTCTGCGCCAGTAGTCAAGTGGGCAATAATGGTGCCACTCTGAGTCAATAGATAATGAGGGTAAAAAGAGCACCTCTGCTGAGCTAGTGTACAGGTGGACAAAAATTTGACTAGTTTACAATAGTGCTGATAACAAACACTCAAATTTTTTAATAATGAAAATTTTACACAAACAAATTATTTAAAAAGAGAACTTAAAAATATATAGATTAGTTAAAACACCACATTTATTAGTTTCAAGAAAAATATATAAGTAATGGCGTCTGTGGTCTAGACAATTTCTTTGTGTTTCTGGTAAGCTCTTGAGAATCCTAATTACCTGTTATGTAACAGTATGGTATAGATTTTTAATTACACCTGTACAGATTCCAAAGTAAAATGGTTGTCTAAAATTCACAGAAAACGTAAAGCTGTTGAAGGAAAATCACATGCTAGAAAGAAGAGATCTTTCTAAATATCAAGACTTTTAAAAATTTTTTATAAATGCCCATTTCATCTTATTTTCATTGTTTTCAATTGAGTACAGATAAATATTGAAATATGTTTGTAAGTAAAGTATTATATGGTGATTGGAATTGTTTTATATATGTACATTTTTAGTCGCATTGAATAAGCAACATTTTCTTTAACCATTATTTTACATTAGTATGTAGGAAATGTTTGACATTGGTCTTACATTCAAAGTAAAATAAATAGCCATTCATCAACAGTGTCATGATTATTCTATGACTGAATATTATGGATAACAATGTATGTTTATGTTTGTTACCATTCTGATTGGGCCATTTATAATTCAAGCTCAATTTTTGCTCAATAATCATAAAAAAGGCAAACTTTTTTGTTTGATACGGAATAAATAATTATACTTGTTCAGCATTCACATCAAATTACCACGGCATGATCTACAGCTTAAATATGTGATTCACCCATCCCACCAAGCTTGTTTGATACTTGATTTTACATTTTACTAAAAATATTTATTGTTTTATACATTTTTTAATATACAAAAGGAGATTTTTTGGAAATAACAATTTTTTAAAACTGTCATATCTTCATTTTTAATTTTCTTGGCATACCATCTGACAAAAAATTATCATTAAATATACCAACTGAAGACAAGGACAAATAAATTGACAGACTTCCCCCACCCCAACACATTTTGTGTGCTCAAAATGATAATAAAGCCACCACCTATCATATACACTTGCTTAGAAGTCAAGTCCAACTGCAAACACTATGGACCTTGATTTGCCGTTACACAGTGTACTGGCATATCAGATTTCTAAGTTGTCAGTTTCACTGAATACTCCTAACACATTGCCTCGACCAAAGATCTGCCATTGCATTATGTGATGGAAGATCTGGATCTGTGATATTTACAGTTGGACATGTAAGCAAATACATGCAATAAATAAAACTAATTTGCAAATCATTAAAAATATAAATTATTTGGAAGCGCCTTTAGAATTATGAATAATTTGATTTTACTTTTGATTCAGTCAAACAAGATACATTTAGCTAATATGAACAAATTACATGACCTGTCCTTTGTCAGAAGAACATAATGTTGCTTTGTACATGTTCATTACATAGAATACATGATTTTCTAATGAGTAGAATAGTATATTTTTCGCTTGTAAATGGTCACATTGCTCAAGCACATGGAAGAAAAGTTATTGTAGAATAGCATTATCTGTAGTTGCTTTACACATATTATTATACAAGCCAATTAGTATGAAGTGGAAGTGTTAATTAGTTAATTAGTTAATTACTCTTGACTTGTGCATAGAATTTAAATGTGCATAAATTGTATGTCTCTGTTCATTCTGTATTGAGGAACCATCAGTATTTGTTTGTAAGTCAAGTCAAATTGCAAACAACAAAGATCCTGGTCTGCTGTAGAATGATGCACCAGCTGATCAGGGTCTTTGTTATTTGTTCTATTGATTTTCTTAAGATACTGCAAAGACCCAGATCTGCTGGTGCATTATGCAGTAGCAGATCTACGTCTGTGCTGTTTGCAGTTGGACTTGACTTATAAGCAGGTAAATATGGTACATACTATATTCCTGTACACTACAACTTCTTAAGATTGAATTCATTGGGGACCAAACTAAAATATTGGTTTGAGGTGGTTCTTGGTTCATTAAAGTTTTCAGTTTTCAACTAAAAATGAGATTCCCGGCGTAAATAATTAAATATTTCACTTGTTTTGACATGATTTTGATAATAATAGTCAGTTTTTAAAATATATATGTTATTATTAAAATTTTGCTGCATCTGTATGTTATTCTATTTTTTTATATTACTATCAATGGCCATAGTTTGCTTGAACACCTTTGGCAGACCCCATGCCTTGAAAAAGCTTTTATAATAATGTTAATTTTAATGTATAATTGACATAAAGGACAGACCATTTGTCTTGGTTAGCATAGTAAAACGGTTTCAGTTTAAGTTTAAACATATTGTGATCAAAAAGTTTAAACTTCTGGACCAGAATCATGATTCAGTTCGAAAAGAATTTCACTTTTCTGTTATAAGTCTTCAGAGGTTTCACTGTACAACACTCTGATTTGATGCAGTGACAGACCTGAATCTAAGATATATATATATATATATATATATATATATATATATATATATATATATATATATATATATATATATATATATATATATATATATATATATATATATATATATATATATTAGTTTATAGTTCGAATCAGACTGCAGACAACAAAGATCCTGATTATCGATGTACAGCTATCTATACCAAATGTTATCATGTTCATCAAGCATTAGAATGTTGAGGGAGAATTTTTCATACCAAATAGCATAACTTTGTACCATAATGCGCCTGCAGATCAGAGTCTGTGTTGTTTGTTCTACTGATTACTTCTAACAATATGCACAGACCCAGATCTGTTGCTACATTATATGCTCAGAAATCTGGGTTTGTGCAGTTTATAGTTGGTCTCCTCTTACAAGCGAGTATTTAGGCTATGCTATTGCACTTAATTGGGTGAAGATAAAATACAAGAGAAAGAAATTTAATATTTAGCCAACATTTAATCAGTAACAGTTGCTGTTTACAGTCTTCACTTGCATGCTTTATAAAATATCTTTTTTTTTTGCTCCCACTTTGGGAACAGATTGACACAGTCATAACTTTGGCAACACCTTGACAAGGTCATCACTTTAGTGTACATGTGCATATTCATCTGTATATTCTTCCATACCATAGATTAAGGTCAATGTTAAAGTTCTTAATAAGGCACAGTGATAAAATAAAAAAGGTATCGTTTTGTTTTGTTTTTGTTTCAAGTTTCATATACCATATATAATTGATTATAAGTCTAGTCTAGCAGGAAATAACCTAGACCCAGATCTGTCATTGTAAAATCTGCCTGCAGATCGGGGTCTGCGTTAATTGTTCTATTCATTACTCATAACAAACTGCATATATGCAGATCCACCAGAAGATATATAACTGGGGAGATAGTTCTGTAAAGTTCGCAGTTGGATCACACTTATAAGTGAGTATAATCTGTATATCAGTTTCTAGAGGAAATTTTAACTTTTATGGATTTTTTTTTAAAAAAATGTCAAGAAATGCCTGGATTATGAATGGGTTTTCTTTTCTTATCTTTAAATTTCACATAAATTTAATGATGGCCTTGAAATACAAATATGTATGACACTTTCTGAAGAGAGTTTTGCTGCTTTTGTTACAATGTGTTCATAGCCTACATGTGTATTAGACAGGAAGAGTAAATGTATATCTTATTTGATAAAATATTGTAAGAATATATTGATTACCCATTGTCGTTTCAAAGGATAATTCTATGAAGGCTTGTTTTTCTAAATAGCTCTTGATGCACTTTGCTGTTTTCTTACAGGGTATATAATTCACTCATCATATTTAGTACTGCACCTGACTGATTAAACTGTACCATTTCATTTGCTGTTTTTTATTTATATTATTCCATAGGTAGAATTATAAGAAAATGAGTATATAATTATAGGTTACTGCATTTGTATGGGAAAATATCAGTTTTTCGGATGGTTATACTGCACGACCTTGGGAGTGCAGTATATCCATCCGACAAAACGAGTTCATATTTTCCCATATAAATGCAATAACCTTTTTATTATATGCTCATTTTCTTATTCTTTCTATGCTTAAATATATAACCAAAAATGCACTGCAATAAACACAGTAACCGAATGTATGCCGTTTTCCAAATTAAATATTCAAGCGTAGCTGCATCATACGACATTATTATTGTGCACGTAACTCAGCCTAGACAAATTTAAAGTTAGTCATGCGCTAGACGTAAGTTTCGAAAGAAAATGTGTTTGATCTACATAAAATTGAAATTTGGAGTAATGTTGTTAATAAATGCGCATTGCAACAACTTTTCCAATTGATTTGGCATTTTTGTCGATTGGACGATATTTTGTGATTATGGTCTGGATTTATCTACATAAAGTAACTAGGTCAGATTATAGCAGCGTCTACCAAATTTAATCGTATTGAAGTGTGTTGATATTGGCATGTATGTTTCTGTTCTGTCCTTGAATGATTCATATCATAATGTGTGAAAATTATGAAGCTTTTCAATTGCAATTATCGAAAAGTCACTTTGGAATTTAATGTTTATTCATTTTGAGCGCAGTAAGGAGGATGTAACTGCACTTGGAATATACTCGAAATTACACTAGCATTTTGAAATGTGTAATCAATCTTGAAATCAAATGACAAGGTTCATGTAATTCAGATTTGCAAAACTACAAAAGTATGTTTTGAAGAAATTCAAGGTGTAAGATTGTAAGCATATTTTTGCCATTTTTATTACCAGCTAAAGAAGACAGTTTGTCTTTTTGTGTCGTATTGTGAGGACCCTGTATGGGGTCTATAGCTATCCTAAATCTGAAACATTGTATCAAAATTTAACGCGGAATGTGCCAAAGCAGTTTTTATGTGTCAGTCTATGAAACATTTGCTAGTATGTGGCAGTTCTTGAAATATCTGCATTAGTTCATTCATAAAAAAAATTGTGTATGTTAGAAAATAGTTCCTTCTTTCTCGTGCATATAGTATGAATGTGGCGCGAGGAGTGCAATATCGGGGAATATGAACGATTCTGACAGTGTAAAGTTAACGGAGAAAAAATAACGAGCATATAATAATAAAAATGTTACTGCATTTGAATGGGAAAATATTAACTCCTTTTTATGGATTCTGCACTCCCACAGGTCTTGCAGTAAATATCTGAAAAATTATTTCATATTTTCCCATATAAATGCAGTAACCTATAATTACAGACAATTATTGCCCTATAATTACAGACAATTATTGCCCTATAATTACAATTATTGCCCTATAATTACAGACAATTATTCCTTTGATTCCTAAGAGTCTCTACTGATGAAGACTACAAAGGCACTTCATCAAGACTGTATTTTGCATCTGAGTGTTTACCAGCCATTTTGAATACTTAATTTTGCAGTCACCCATATTTTAAAGGGAGTACACTATCTTTATAAATAAATTAATGGGACTAAAAAGGGAGTATGCCATGAGGCAGTATTGACCATATAGAGATGTAATGGTGCTTTCACAGCTTATGTGTAATGCAGTTTGAAGTGACATAAAAAGACCATTTGGACTGAAATTATGTGAAGAATTGTAATTATCTGGGAATGAGTCTTATTTGATGGAGAATACTTTCTGGAATATGTAACTTAAATCGATCAATTTTTGTTCTAACATAAATCATCAGCTATTGTTTTAACTTAAATCATCAGTTTTTGTTGACAGGGGAAACAATTTTCAATCAAATCTTTATTATTCATAACAAAATTATTGCAACTGCAAATGTCAGAAACAGGTAATTGTTGAGTAAATATATTCTGTTTATGAAAACATTTTAAGAAATTGTTCCCTTTAAAAAACAAAAACAAAAACAAAACTTGATCTACAGATAAAGAAATACTAGATAAATGATATTAGACTTTAAAATATTGTTTGTTATATACTGTCAATGTACACCTGAAAATCATCAATAGAGATGTGCAATTAAAATCGTATAATTGATACAAATATTTCACTTCATAACTTGAAATTCAAGACTCGTGTGACCATATGTCATATGTTAATTTGAATTTGTGAATCAATATCACTTTTATTTTAAAAATTTTAAGCCTTAAGCATGACAAGACGAGATTTTAAACAAAAAAAAAAAACAGGAATAGTAACAGTAACCTCCCATGAATTCAACTTAGTATGTAACGCTTGTGGAAAATGTGCATGTCTGTGGCAGTTGTCAAGATAAATACTTTTATTGTATGCAACTTTATGTAAACTATACACTAGGTTCTTGAATTTACACACTGCTAATCGATGCTTACCAACTGAATTAGACATCGTATTAACCAGGAATAATCAGGAAGAAAACAAACACCTAATGTAAACATTCAAGTTTAACACAAATCAAAGAGATGAAGAGGAGTTTAATATCAGATATTTTTGTACTAAATATTTCTTATTTAGTCAATTTAGGTCACAGTTTACTATAATTAAAACATAAATTTTCAGTTCTGAACAGCATTTTGAGTGATAATTTACAGATTTGTAAACGTAATTCAGGACCACAGAGACTCGAACATTGAGTCATATCTGAGTCAATGAATGGTCCTTGTTATAGTACTTTATTTGTGGAAAAGTCATAGCTGATATTTTTATGGTAAACCGTGTGTACTGTTGGATACCAATTAAATGCAGCATTCTGTATTTATGACCTATTTCTTTCTAGACGAAGATATCAATATGTTAAGATTTTTTTTATCAGTGCTTAATAATGTAAATTTATGCGTTTACGGTAGATATTTTCAGAGACTACAAATAAAATTTTGACAAATTTATTCAAATCTCATATTTGTTACAAATTAAAAAATTAAGGTATGTGAAAGTAAAGTAAATTTATTTTAGAGAACGAGGAGCATCTCAAAACCATATGCAAACACTTAGCTTATTGTTGCTATTGAATCTTAATGTATCATAATTTATGTCGATGCTTGAAGCAAACGGAAATCAGAATCATAATCTACATTAATGATGGAGGAATGGATATACATTAAATATAATGAACAAGGTTATCGTTGCTGTAAATCAACGAGGAGAATGAAAATGTAAATGTATGCTATCATCATTTTTAACTATAACTGAGTGCATCCAATCTTGTCTCCCAAAACTCTTTCTTTCAGCAATACATTGCTCTCCTAGGCGATACGAGTACATAGTAAAGCTTTAATTTCCATCCTTACGCCGCAGATTAACATTTTGAATTTGTCACGTGATCATATTTGAGCATTCAAGTTCTATGCTCAAGTTCTAATTTTAGATGAGAAAGCCCCTACGTTTGTTTATCTTTAAATGCAATTTTGAGCCGTATTAAATTAAGCACGAACTTGATTCCCAACTTTTTCGAAATTTCGAATCGAACAAAAAAAGTGACAGCAAAGTTAATTTTTGGAAATTTTTTTTAGGAGCGTCCCATCAAATAATTAAAAAGATATATGGTAGTGTGTACGGTGTAATATACCCCTGGACAACGGAGTCAACGTGTTCGATCTATATAGTCTGTCTACCCACCAGCACCGAATTCAATAACGGAAAACTTTAATGCCATAGAAAGTCACAGAACTTCATTCATTGATTTATAAATTCTAACCTGACTGTGACCAGATTGGCCCAAACAAAGAAACCCTCAACACCTTTCATGTCAAACGGACTTTCCATACTAACACGGCACCTTATTGTGTACACTATGGGGGAGTCTTTTTTTTCCAGAGACAACATTGTGACGTAGTTCATCCATTTGGTAACTGTCGGATCATTCCGTAAATTACCATAATGTTGAGAGTTTAAAATTATATCTATTCGCACACAATAAATCATGAACATAAAAGTCACAGATTGTTAAATCTACGTGAAAGGCAAATTTGTATTTTCATTGCTTGATTCGACTTTGTAAATATCGGAAGCAGACAACATAGTATATTCTTTCTATATACATTCATGAGTAGTTCTACTTACACCTCGTCACTGAAAATAGACTTGCCCAGGAACTGGAAATGACTGGCGAGCATGGTCATCTTTTACACCGAAAAACTGAAAGAAAACTTTAGAGTGAAATGCGCAGACGATAACGATGTTAGCCCCCCCCGGCGTAATCAGGTTTGAAATTATAAATCAATAAATGAAGTGATTAATGTCTCATCGTCTTTTATCTTTTTGCGCTTTTCGTTTCTGAAATCGGAAGAGGGAAACAAACAAACGGGGAGGCATATTAGAAGATGGGAGTTTCAGAAGACGTGCATTTACCCTAACTTCATATATCCAAACTTCTCTAATTGGGTTAGCTTAATTTTGTTATTCTGTTTGTTATTCTATTATTTTGTTTGACGTCTGTTTTCCTTTTCTATGGCGTGTTCGTTTGCTTACTTGCAACTTTTTGTCGTCTCCCTCCCTGCTACTGAGTTTCTCAATCAAAACATTTTATTGAGACCTATACGGTATAGCGACTCGAGATAATGTAAATTTATCGTGATAAATTCGTGTGAGAAGTTTTTTAATTTAATCATATCCATATCCCTTGAACTCAAGGTCTGATGAATGTTTTGCAGAGTATGTGTATCAACTCCATTAAACACAACTAAAATATTGCAGTAATCTCTGATCACATTAGGTACTTGTGTATATGGCTGAGTAACATAAATTACATCAGCACTTTTGTGTCTACCTCTGGAAAATATCTGAGCTGGACTTGATTGTTTTGTCCATCATCACATCGTCGTATACTACGAGATTATTAATACGTCTATCGAGATCAATCAAAGATGGAGCTTCATTAATATTGGTGATAAAATCAATAATATCGTTATCATCTTCATCTTCATCCAACGACTTCGCTTCTTCATTAAAATATTAAAGCACATAGCAGCATCGTTGATCATCTACGGATGGTACCACCAAATACAACTTATCCCACTCGAGCCATCTCATTATCAGATGAAGCAATAATTGCCTCTTACTAGACTCAGATGGACATATTGTAATTGCTCCGATATAATTAGATAGTGCTGTTTGACGCTTGATTGTCTCTTGCTTTCATGTCGCTGAGAAGTCATTGACATCCATGTTGTACAAATATAATAAATAATAAGAATTTATATTGTTTTCGATGCAGAGAACCCACCCCTCTAGCGGATTAACAATAATAATAACAAAAAACAAAAAATAAAAAGTGTGCGCTTACAGGAAAGTGTACAAAATTGTGGTAAAAGCAAATACTGATTATTTTAGCCTCGTACAAAGATAGCTGGTGATTTCGCCGCTTCACTGGGAAACTTACCAGGAACTCCATGGGCTAAGTATTCAGGAGAAAAACAACTTTCAGCATATAATTATTGTGATCCTGGAACCCGACTTGCTATCCGACTTGACGAACGAGACCAACCAAGATCTGGAGAGTGTCCAATAAATGATGTCGAGTATAAAAATCTGGATTTACAACAACGACATATTGCAGATGTCAAGTTGATACACAAGTTAAAATCTGTAAAATATAAATCTCAGAGAATTATTAGCTAATTGGTAGCTATAAAAGGTAAACTAAGGTAGGGGTCGGTAATGAGTCATAGATAACTGGGATCGATTTATTATTGCCTAAGTGGATATTGGAGGGGTAGAGCAGCAATTAGACAACTTGCTGATGCAGCAAATGTCACACGTTCTGCTGCTGAAAATTGGATATTACGACAGACAATCTGACAATTTTATCTAACACCACTTAAAAATATTTACTACGCACATTTTGATGTCAGTACTCCCAATGAAATTCATCAGGCAGATATTTTTTACCACATGATACTATTAAAATACGTAGACGTCAATCACGCATATACAAATATGCGTTAAACTGTCGTTGACGTTGCAAGTAGATATAAAGAAGCAGAACCACTATCAACAAAACCAGCAACCGAAGTTGTATCTGCTTTGAAACGAATTTATAAACGAGGACCATTTTGATGACCACGGTTACTGCAGGTTGATCCTGGCAAGGAATTTTTTGGTGCAGTATCATCTCTAATGAAAGAACATAACGTCAAAATCAGACGAGGATATACCGTAATTCATTGAACGATTTAATCGAACACTTGCTGACCAGTTATTTGGATATCAATATGCAAAGGAAATACCTATTGATTATATGTCTGGGGATAATAGATCTCGTGAATGGGATGCAAGACTACCAAGTGAATGAAATTACTCATGCAACTTCTATGAAACCCTTCAGTTCGATCACAAAAACAAAACATATACCAACCCAACGAGTTGACTCTTCCTCAAAATAACGTTTTAGATAATGTGACTGTGGGATATTTATATTATTTATATTAACCTGGTGAGCTTGAATGAGTTAAAAACTATGAATAATTACAAGTAATTCCTAAAGATACACATCTACCACAGCATTCACTTCTGTAAAAGCAGAACACCAGCACCTCTAATTCGATTACAATAAAGACAGGTCAATATCACATTTTCGCGTGTGTGACCGAGATTATTATCCACAGTGAATTGTCTATATTACCATAATATTACTGTGTTACAGCTCACACAATGATTATTCTGTTGTTGTTGTTTCAGCGTCATGATAAATTCAGTATTAAGATCAAAGTCACGTTCGTTTACTTTACTTGTCAATTCGCTGATAACCAATTTTTTCTTCACTGCGTTGTCGCAATTATTATCAGTGGTTTCCGAGTCATTACACAGTCTATGGTAACCGTCCATAGCTGAGACATAATTCTAACTCTTGACACTGATAGATAAACTAAATTTTGACCATTCGAATCGATCATCGACAATGCACATACTTGTATCAGAAATAGTTAATTCTATAAACGAATGAAACGTTATAGTATAACCTATAGTCCATGGAGATTTATCCATCGTTAACCACCAGCCCTCAATAGCACTCACATGAACAACAATATTTTTAAGAACTAGTTTTTTCTCTCCCTTGTCCCCGACAAGGATCCAGAAATCTCATCTTCATTATTTTGTTTGCATGTGTCTCCTGAGCGGTAATACAATGACGCAGGTAAATCTGAAATCTTTTCTCTATGTAACATAAATAATTGCTGTTGAATTGTATCACGAATTATCTTCCTACTTGCAACTATTAAATCATCAGGCTTCCGTAAATTCCAAAACTCATTCATCTTGGTCACTGGAATAATTTCAGGCATTATTTCTTATTGAATTTTATCTGGTTGTTATCTGATCAATCTTTAAAACTCTTTCATCGATTAATCAGTAGCTCTATGATCATCGGTTATCTCTCATAATAATCTACCAACTTCTTCAGCCATTCTTGCCGAGAATACTTCCAATGATACCGTACAAACGTTATCTCAAATAATAGTCTTAGGAATATGTCTCTCGCACATTCGTTGTGAAGTCAATTCATCTCCTTTCCATGGAAAGAAACTATGATACGTACACGAATTAATTTGTTCATTTATCTGGCGAGTCTATGTGTGGGTGTCAGCAAAACCATATAAAAATTCCCTGAAGGTAAATAATTCAATTTTACGTTTTGTTTTTTCCATAACCTCCTGGTCCATTGAGATAAACTGTTTTATGTCAGGCCATAGGATCATGTACAGATGGAGCCGATGAAAGTTTTGAAATCTTTTTATTTTTGTAATATATTTCCTTAGATTCGACGTCAGCATATTCAGAATAACTAAGAATCATTTGCTTTATTCTTCAATAATCCCATGATACATCAACGCCGATATGTAATTGTTTTAGCAATTTCTACTTATTTTTTTTACTGATATCAAATTAATATGTGGCAACTGTAACTGGGGTATAAACAACTCTATCATCGATAATAAATTTATCGAAATGTACTCAAGCATCGAAGATTTGAAATAAGTAAATTGTGGTGAAGAACCATCAGTGACACTCGTAATTGTATCTAATTTAGTTCCGGTAGATAAATTAACATTATTCCGACTTATATATGTATTTATCTCTATTATATCAGCAAATATAGAATCGAGTTCAGCATCGTCAATGATCCTCTTTGTGTAAATTTACCAATTATTTTCCTACCAAGATCCTTTGCGAGTTTATTCTCAAAATCAGTTATATCAAGATTTTTGTCTTAAATATTTCTTCTGTTGTGGTAAAAAAAAACATGTTTCTGCGGATATAATTGATTCACTTATAAACAACAATATCAATATATTTACATCAAGCATATATCGCAATAAAACTATTGGAGCCCAACCGCTTCCGCACAAGTGTTTTTCAAACCAAACAGCGACAATCTGATCAAGATTTTTCGATGCAAATTCGAATGACTCAATGCACGCAAATCCAGCTAAGTCAGAATCTGGTAAGGGTCCATTTATCTCAACTCTAGTCATCTAGTGCTTTGGATATCCAAATCGCTTGAAATACTCAGAACACTCACACATCCAAACAAAACTTCCAGGATAACATGCAACCATATCAACCGAGATAGCATCTTTATAATTGTATTTAGTATTCCATAATCCGCCTTGTCCGTATTCGATACAACAGGGATGGGCATTATCAAAAAATCGTGTTGGTTTCCATGAATTTTCCTTCTGATAAAATTAAGCATATCACCATTATAGAATTTAACAGTTCGATTTTGTAAAAATATTCCTTCGGAAGTCCATGCACGTGCTTTATGATCAATAATCTTTATCGAATCTCCATTTTTTATATTTCGATTCGTACAAAATTTCTCCGGTTAATGTGTTCACATTTCCTATTTTTTCCCCAGTTCAGCAACATCTTTGATAAACGCTCCGGTATCTTTAATTGTTTCTGCCCACACAATTATTTTTTTACATCTTAGATCCTCTAAACCGTTTCCTCGTTTCGCATTTGTGAAATATTCTGTAACTTGCTCATCAAAACAATTTGAACGAGAAATTTTCATCGGTAGAAGTTTATTAAGTCAGTTTTATCATTCAATGGATAGATCGCATAAACAACTGCCGATACATGGTATATTCGTCCTTAAAAAGGTTTGTAGATACAGTATTCCTGGTTTTGATTTTTTATTTAACGTGACAATAGTTCCAGTGTGGTGTAATCGAAAAGGATCGTGCTTGTCGCGAATAATCCAGATGTCATCTGTCGCTACTATTATGACCCTGTAGTTAAAATATGTGTGTGTTAAGAAATGAATTATGTATAAATATTTTTATTTCATTTTTATTTCATTACATGTGATTATTAATATAATTATATCAATATCGTCTAACATGTTTTTGAAAAAAAAACAGTGTTTATTTGAGTCGTAGATGTGACTCATATGAGTACGTGCTGTGTATGATAACAAATTCATTACAAGTAAACATTTAGGAAAAGCCATGAAAACGATTGGTTTATACTGGCTCAGGCTTTCCTAAATGTTCAGAAATATTACAAAATTGCATGCGTCCTCGTGCGCATGCAATTCAAATAACGCATTAGCTTAATTTATATGTTAGAGATTTTTGTAAGTCGTACACAGTAACGGACCGACAGTCATAGCCGATAGTCAACAGTCACGAACAGGCAATATTACTCGAAATTTAACAGTCAATAGTCGTAGTCGAGTCATACACAGTTGTAGAGTCATAAATCAGTTATAAAACTTCTAATACCTTAAAAAAGGCATTTTTGTGCTAGAAGGTGTTTGTTCGTATGGCTACGTAGAACATGTCTTGTTAGAAGAGCTATTTTTCACTTCGTTTTATGAATAATTGTTTTCCTGGAGAAGAACATTACTGATTTGGACATTTTCCTGAAAATATTCTATATTGGAACGGGACAACACAAACTGTGCTTTATTGTGTAAATTCTGTAATTTTCTGTTAGCCTTCGTCTGACGTGGTCGTCCGCCATTTTGGACCAAAACTTCATACTTTCAGACTGTTTAGAACTTTTACAGGACATATTTCTATTTTGAACAAAATTTGGATCATTTCTGTAAACCGTAAGTCTTGCTTAAATTATTTACATTTCATGTTTTCTAGGAAAACAAATTATATTTGTTAAAATTTATAATGCTTGTTGTCTTCACTCTTTCTTTCATGTTACTTAGAACGAGCCGTTACGTAACACTACGATAAATTTTATTCTAAACTATATTTTCTTGCAATGTCGAGATAACTAATAATTGTCACTGCTCACTTGTCATTCGTTGTAGCATCGACAAAACTTTTGGCGACACCATCGGTGTTGCGCATAATTCTGAATGTTGACCACACATGAGCTGCACCATCGTCGCGAAATTCTCTCGGCTTCACTGATTAGGGTCTTATTTGTTAAAATCAACCAAAATTCGCCTCGGTAATTGAGTGGTTATTTTGTCGAGATCGAACTTGGTTTCGTTGGTTTTAATCGCAGATAATCTCTCAAATGCCTCCATATTATAATTAAAGCTTATATATATATATATATATATATATATATATATATATATATATATATATATATATATATATATATATAATGTTTAATACAAACAATACTATCATACAGGTTTGAAAAATTAAATTCGTACTATACCGAGTTTCGAAGCTAGGTCCGCGAGTAAATGGCACCCATCGCCTTGCCTGCACGCACCAACCAATATACCGTCACGACTAAGCACGCATCACTAAAAAAATGATTGTACTGAATCGGTGTTATATAAGCTCGTGCGTAGCAGACACTCGCATGACGACCTAGTAATTATTTCTCATATACGTACAGTCGTTCCAGATTCCTATGAAAGAAATCAAGGTATATATATATATATATATATATATATATATATATATATATATATATATATATATATATATATATATATATATATATATATATATATATATATATATATATATGATTCAAGCAAAGAAGAAATGCATGTGGCTTAAGCTTGGTTCTTCAATTCCTTGTAACAGGGGTTGCATAAATGAATTCTGTGGATATCACGTGCAAACTGTTCGTAGAGAGTCTAGGACCAAAACTGTATTTACAATGTGGTGTTGGGGTTAGAGGAGAACTGCAGCTTTGTGTATAATGTAGTGGCAAAAAAATACAGAGAGCTGAAATGATATTATTTTTATAAAAAATAATTCCGATGGCTCTCCCATAAAAAGCGTCGAAGACTATTCCGCCAGATTTTCACTCCAATAATAAAATAATTATTTAGACAAATAATATTATTATATAAATGGAGTGCAATATCGAGATAATTAATAATTGTCACTGCCTACTTGTCATTCATTGTAGCATCGACAAAACCTTTGAATTTGTGAAGCATCCCGTCATCGAAAATTATGAGGGATCTCGAGAGGGTGTAATGAGGAACTATCAAAAAACAGTAAGTGGTCTTGATATTTAGTTTACGAGATATTACAGTGAGAACTGTAAATTTGGTAGAACTTGTAAGCACGATAAACGAGCAAAGATTGTTAAATCTGTGCACGTGGAGACTGGCAAATAAATACTATTTCAGTGAATGAATGCAGCTGGAAAAGGTTTTGACATTGTCACGCATTTAGTACATGTCGCGGATAAAATATCAAAATCAGGGTGTTCAAAGAACTTTAAACAAAATATATTTCAGTATCTTAAGTTTTTGTTAGACACTTCGGATGAAGGGAGATAACGCCATCAAACAAAAAAAATTTCTGGCAGTGATTAAGCAACTTGTAACTACGTAATATCATGTGACTGCTAATATTATTGTTTTCTATTTCTCTCTCTCTCTCTCTCTCTCTCTCTCTCTCTCTCTCTCTCACACACACACACACACACACACACACACACACACACACACACACACACACACACCGTATTTCTCGTCCCGATTGACTTCGTCATTGTGAATATACGTTAGCAGCTTTGTCTCTGGCAAAGTCAGGGCGTGTCTCTCTTTGCCGTATGTTATACATCCCTTAACTTTGTTCCCTGGCAAATGCAGAAAAATAAGAAATGTATTGTTCGACGTGTATTGTGTACATGTGCCTCTACTGTGTGCACAATACAAGTAAATTATTTTTAGATTTTCCAGGTAGGATACTGGACAATAGACCTGCGTGTGTGTTTAACCGCCTCTCAGTAGGTTGCGCGACATTTTCAATCATTCCAATCTCATGTATCCTGTGTCACAACGTTGTAGCTAGCGATTTTGTTGTTTATTGTGAATTGGCGCTGCATGTACTCCAATGAGATCCAGCAGAAATCTACCTGCTATTATTAACTGCAGATATTTTATACGATGTGTTTAGAAATTGAAATAAATCCAAGATGCTGTTTAAAATAAATGTGATTTATTCAGTAAAATGATTACTTGTGTAAATTGCCCGTTTATCCAGTATAAGTAACTTCATAATAATTTCTGAAACATGGTGCAGTGTTAGATTGGTGGATTCTCATACTTGACATCTGGAGTTCCAACCTGGCGACTGACAAATTTGTCGACGGTGGGGGATAATCGCAATTTTCATTGAAAAGTGGGGGGCTCAATCACCCCAAGGGATTTCATACACAACCCCAAAAGATTTTCAGAGTTTTCTCTGATTTTGATTTTTTCGTTGGGTATTTGCCCATCGATGTTCAGAATTTAATCTGATTTTTAGTAAAAAAAATAAATAAAATGTTATTATAATATTTATTTTGATTCAGATTCAGTTTATACTATTCTTTCTGATTCAGATACATTTTTTGTAATTACAAATTAAAAGTAGCTACTAACTCACATATAAAATTACTGTTAAAATTTCATTGTCTTAAATCAAGGAAGTGTCCTGGCTGAGCAGTAAGTCTAAAATTTATCCGTTAAAACGGCACATTTTAAAATCGCAGATAAATCTGATTAATAAATACTGACACAATTAATAACCCAAGAGGTTCTTCGGGGGTAAATGAATATAGAATACATCCTTGCTGTGTCTGTCTGATTTATACTAGATCTACGTGATAAGTTCCATCAATAGCATCACACTCCAAATTAACTGCCATAGTTGATGTGATCAGGAAAACACCTGGTGATATATGACGGCCACCGTCGTATGGATCATTACGTTTGAGGCTAATCGCTGGAAGAGATATTTTCTCCATGCGACTACAATTTTGGGGTAGCATTCATCGATGAAATCATTTTTTTAGTTCATCTGAGTTAAATCCAGGATATTTAAATGTTGGTGGATCTGCCTTTGTGATTAACTGTTCAGGAATATTTTTTATACGATTAAATTCCCGACTTTTTCGGCGTCTCTACTTTTAATCACCGCTTACATGATCCCTCGATTATGAGTTAATTCGGGTGTTCCACTTGCCTGATGATTGCACCTCTCAGATTATCGTTAACAAGGGGATACTCGTTTACGAATATGGTGAATACGTAGCATGTAACTCATTTACTCATGCTCATTTTTAATAATTTTGAAAATATCCTCGAAGTCCGAATGTTCAAACGCGCGTTTTTCATTTTCATCGATCCATACTAACATTCTGATTTCTCTATCATCAAGAATTCCTACTTTTTCTCCAAGTTTAAATTTCGGCACCGATGTCCATTTTTTCATGATTAGGAGTTTTTCCCAGTACACTTATTGTCTGCAGTCAAATCAGCTGATTTAGGTTCCTGTGGACGTTCGTACGTCGATGCCTTCTCTGGCCATCCCAAAACAGTTCTGATCGATGATTGATATATATCTACCGCATAGTCGGGTGTCGATATTTCTATCGCAGCTGATAATATTGCTTCATGAACAGTAATAGCGATTTTAGATTCTTTTCCTGTGATAGATTTAATTCTTCTTTGGAATTAACTATTTATTTGTTATCATTTTTTATAACTATACGAACAAATTGCCAGCCTGGAGTAATATTTGGCTGTTTGTAATATACACGCTATTGAGCTGATGCTATTTCTTTGGATGGAACTGCCTTTGGAAAACTAACGTCCAATTCAGGATTGGTTGAGCTCGCTGACATCATCGTAGTTGTTGATGGTGTTGTATTAGCAAAGATTTGTTGTAGTAACTGTAACGATAATTGATCGTTTGATGACATTATTATTATTTACTTCTGATTTAAATGAAGGTGACTGTCTTTGTCGGAGACGGCGTATTTTGATTTTCAGTTGGCAAACCGGAGATGTCGTGGTAAACCTTAATCATTTTTGCGAATTCCTGATCTGATACTATTCCATCACTGAGCCCTGATGATATCAGCGATGATAATTTAACACGCGAGTGTGTTGCCTCTGCATGCAACATTGTTTATTCTTTCAATTTATCAGTCGAACACGTAGATATCTTTTTTGTGATAATATTAAGAAAAGCAGCAACACCAGCTACAACTGCAATACCACCTCTTTTTAATGATGATATTAAGTACGACGCTGATAATGATCCAATTATTGTTGCTGTTTCAGCAAAGACCGCTGATTCATAATAAACAATTATCTGCGGTATTTTTATTTATAATGTGTAATCGTCAATGCTATTTTTCAGCTGGATCTGTAACAAACACACTTGTTCGTATCTGTGATGTTGCGCTGCAACAAAGTCAATCGAATGGTTCATTATATAATTTATCTAGGTGATAGTTCAGCGATTAATTCAAGAAATCAGTGGTAAATTAAGATTTTGTTTCGTCAGGTTACACCACGAATATTTCCTCGTTGTCTTGTTCTAGTACTACTAACTACTAACGGGATCACGACGTTGCAGTGAAAGCGTGGTGGATATTGTAAATGACGTAGTGCCGAGTACTGAAAAAATCTTAACACGATATTTGATAGATTTATTGATTGGTCCCCATAATGCTGATCCAGACGCAACCGCATGTACAGGAATTGTACAATCGGTATTCTCTTTAATGTCGTCAGGATGCTGAACTTCCAAAAAATTCATTAATAGTTTAATTTGTAATTCTGCAAAAATTGACAAACGCTTGTACGTGAGTAGTATAATCATATCTACATGTGGTAAATCCATCATATATTGTCATCAGCGATGTCATTATCGGAATGTTGCTTTTGTCGACGTATTTCTTCCTTACGGTGTCATCGTTTAATTCTGGTTCTCTAAGATCAATAATTTTGTTATTAGATATGTTCAGAGAATCATTCATTGTATCACCAATGAATAGTAAACGATCATAGATCTCAGTTCTGATCGTGTTGTTACTAGTACCTACATATATTTTTGTAATCAAATCATCATCTTGTTTTGGTTCTCTTACATAAATAATTGTATTTCTGCTCATGTTGAGATTGCCATACATAATATCTCCAATTCTTCTGATATGTTCATCAATTGTTCCTATGAGTGTTAAGACGGATTCCTCCGAGTCTTTAATTTTACCGTTCTTAGTAAATACCGATAAGTTATTTTTGGTCGCATCTGGAACTCGCAGAATAATATGAAAAACAACAATTCCATTTTGGTCCACATCTACGAGATGCAAAAGTTTAGCTATCTTGTCCTTGATATTATCAATTGTTGCGTATTTAGAAAATTTACCTTGAGGTTTGAGACCTCGGGAAGATGTTCCGAATATATATATATATATATATATATATATATATATATATATATATATATATATATATATATATATATATATATATATATATATATATATATATATATATATATATCAGCGCATGTTCGCTAAGACCCGTTTAAAACGACGGTGGATGGCTCTATGGTCTGATGGTATAATCGTGTACGACTTTGAGACGGCGTCATTGACGATGAAACATTGTCGACCACAGCAATTACTTCATGGCCACATATTGGCGGATCAATTATTGTCTGTGTTGGTAATGTTGAATACCATAGGTGAGTGTTCTGAAGTCTGTTAACATATTTTTTAAAAAATCGGTGGTACCAGACCATACGAATCAAAATAAATAATTCCACGTGGATCAATCGCGTATCAACCCAGTGAGTAAATGGGACAGAATTTCTATCGAGATTAATGATACGCATAAAAGACATCTCTGAAGTTTGATATTTAATCGTTTATTAACATCAAATAAATCAAAATTGGATATGGGAAGTATCAACGATGTGTCATGGGAAGTCTTAGACCTTTCTCCTTGGATTGACCGAACCATGATTGAGGGATTCTTGGCATTTTTATACCTAGCCCCTTTGTTGACGTAAGATTTTTATGGCTTGTTGAGCAGCTAGTTGCTTCAATACTGGTGTAATTTGTTGGTATCATTTGTTTAATGTTGTTTAATGTGTTGAATGAGTGATGGTATTATTTGTTTCATGATTTCATCGATGTTTCAACCGCGGCGGATTTTACCGCTGTGGATTCTACAACCTGTTGCTTTCGTTTTGCAACAGCTGGAACTGCAGCAGCTATCAACGCTGCTATAACTGCGAAATTGGTAAATATACCACCCATTCTTTACTGCGTGTTTACTTGCATCCAGAGAAATATTAAGTCGTACGCCAGTTTTTGATCATTTGGTGTAATTGAAATGCTTGAGGTTACGTTAAGTCAATGATATTTTATTTGGACCATCTGAGATTTGTTCTGATTTCAGCAATATTTTCATTTCCAATTTTTTTTTAATACTGATTGTAGCTTTTTAATCTAAACAGGTGTCAGACTGACACTAAGATGATGACTGAGGCATCAATGATTCGCATTCGTCCACCAACACCTTTAAGAAACATTGTGGTGTTTTTTTTCTTAGAGTATAACGGCGATTTCTCTGTAATCTACAATATCTGTTCATCTTGCTACACGAGCTCAGAAGTATACATCAACTACTGATTTCTGAAGATATCCAAGTGTTCCAGTGAGAAATAATAGATCGGATATAATGTTGTGAAATCCCGCTGAGATATTTTCAAACCAGAATCAACATTCCAATCACACCCCATGAGTCATTAAACGATAATATGCACCTGGAACTTGATTGTTATCAAAATTCAGTAATACATTCTCAGCTGGTTCTTGACGGCCATTTATTCTCAAAGAAACTTCAGTAGCAACAAGTTTGTCAAATATTAAACTACGTAACTGTGAGTTGACTCGTGCGGCATCTTGGAAAATAATAAATATATCTCGCGGTACCATATGAATAAACCATTAATGTTACTTTGAACACTATCTGTGTCATCGTCAACCATGATAATGTTGATTTACAGCCGCTGTCGATAAAGGAAAGTAACCGTTGTTCTTCGGTTAGTGATGAAGTCATTGTTGGGATCCACAAAGAAAGGTTTGTTAGTATTACTTTTCCATGAAGTCTAGCGTTGCAGCAGGATCAACTCCTTCAGAGTACCGTAATGCATCTTCGTCAGTAGATTTTCTCACAAGGACGATTGTATGTCGTGTTTCTTAATTGCCTCTAGTTGCTGTCGAGTTAGTTTAGCTGTGTGAGATTCCATTATTGATATAATAATGATTTAATTAAGCCACACCACTCAGTAGCAGGGAGGACGACGACATAAATTGAGTGTGTGGGTAAGTAAACGAACACGCCATAAAAAACGAAACCAGACGTCAAAAATAAAATACAAAAATAAGCTAACCCAATTAGGGAAGTTACGATCGGTTAGAGGCATCAGTTTGACGTTATTTACCTTGTATTTTCATTTTGGTAGGAAGCATTATTTTTCAGCGAAATCTAATTGAAAAAGTTGCAGGATTCGCCCTAACTCCTGCTCTGTGTGTGTCTGTGTGTGTATGTGTTTGAAAAAAAAAGATTTATACTGAACTAGGTCGTTGAAACCCGTTTATCCGATTGTTTTTCTTGTCGCACCGAAATTTTGGGTCTCTTGCTCACAAAATTTAAACCAAGCACCCATAAATGGTCACTTTTGCAAACCATACGCAGATAACGGTACAAATAAAAACGCGTTTATCTAGGGGAAATAACCACTGCAGTAATCTAGATGCTCGCATTCAGAGTTATCTTGCATTTAAACTTTAGATTTGCCCATGAATGAGAAGGATATTGCATTGCTGACAGAATACCCTTCATGTTTCTTGGAATTAACTGAAATTTTTTTTCCATGTTTTGTGATTTGAAAGAATATGGTTAGATTTAATAGGCAAATTGAAAAATGAAAGGAAAATCAACTTAACAAAATAAAGTATATGTAAACCAGATTTCATGCTCGCCTATTTCGTAACACCACCTCAATTTATGTCCCTTATGGCGTGAACAAATTTAGAGTATGTGTGTGTGTGTGTGTGTGTGTGTGTGTGTGTGTGTGTGTGTGTGTGTGTCGGGGGAAGTATAAGTAATATAGTGAAATGATACAGCGAGAAGGGGAATCCTGCGTTAAATAGGGTAAAAAGATTCTCGAGCTAAAGAGAGGCTGACTAAATAGTTTCCCGCAAATGATGGTAGATTAAGAAGTGTTTAATCATATACCAAATTATATAACATAAAAGAATGGAAAGGTAATACACATAGATATAATGAAGCAACCAGGAATTCAGTTAGATATTACAGTATTTTGTATGTATAAAAACTTTATACCATTGGGATGCAATCGATGCAAAAGAGTATGCCTTGGAAAACGCAAATGTTGTCATTATGAATACTGTAAATTCAACTTGCTCGCGTTAATTGTTGGCCCGGATGCTCAACCGTGCCCTAAATATGGTCTCGAATTCAAATCGCGTAAGTGCTTACCATTGGATCTGCGGTCGAGTATTATTGCGTGCAACAACTTCTTGTTGTTCCAGTTCAATTTGCACAAGCGCTTTCACGATCATTGAGATTACCATAAAATCATCCCAGGCGTATACAAGTCAATCAGAGGCGCTGAGAAGCTTCTTTCGAATATTCCACTGGAAATCATATCAACTTCACAGAAAGTGGGTGAAACAGCGCTACCATCTTGCTTCAAAATGGGCATTGTTATGGCTGTGAAATTTACCATACTGCTTATTTAACCAGAGGAGACTCTACTATCTATAACGTCACATCCGTGGCTCCATAATGAGTTCCGGTGTAATCTAAAACGATAGAGACAACGTGATCATCAATGCTGAAATCAACAATGGTTATGCAAAGATCCCTTCATATTTGAAAAATACTCCAGAGGAGATTCAGAGTATATGCTTTATAAATGCCTGGACATTCGTCGTCATATTTCCCCTTACAAGACTTCCCGCCGCTCAAGTTATGTTCCATCATCAAAGCATATTCCACCGCGGGCATTAATATATGGGAAATATGATAACAACTGATGTTTGGACTGGACGATCTTATTCGCTCTGCATCGTTTGAGTGATAAGCCTCGAAGATATATAAAACTAAATTGCTAATATTACATTGATTCGAAAATCGAACGATATCAGTCTAATAATGCTGCAAATTTTCAGCACTAACACAATGCAGTAACTTGGAAAGAAAGGTGCGCTAGAATTTCTCTTTTTTTGGCATTTGATTTTTATGAATGAATGTACGTAAGGCTGGTTATAAGAATTTCAATTTGAAAAATATAAAAGCTATGTACTTACTGTTTGTTGAATATGGATATTTTATGTTTGTGGACATTGTAACGAACATTAATGGTTATTTTATAAGTTTTATTTCTGTTTTAATTTGAGTTCAATGACACTTAATAAATATTTTATCTATTCATTTGGATAGATGTATTTGCATTAAGACTATTAGAAATTAGAGTGGAAAATTTTTTAAAAATGTCAATAATATTTGTGGAATATAGGAATTTTATGTCTACAGACATCATATTGAATACTGACGGTTTTTTGATAGCTTCATTTCTGTTTTACTTCGAGTCCGATTACATTTAATTAGCGTTTTATCTATGCTCTGAAAATTAGGTACAAAATGCTGATAGTGCTGTTCTTTTCAGCTGCTATCGAAGTTTCGTATGAAATACATTTTATATTAAAGCACAAGTTTGCCTGCATATGTTCTCGTATGTATAGATATCGACAGAAACATTGTTAAATACATCAGGCGATGAGCTAGATGGTGCGGATCTAATACCCGCTTGTTACTCCATCGATTCATCTATCTGATCACTCCCAATCAGCTGGCTGGAATCAATAGCCTCAACGCTCCACCTTCTTAGCACAGTACTACCTTCAATTTTGACTACATATCGTATGAACTTGTACAAGCCACCATCACAATTTAACAAAAGTCAATCCATTTATTCAAGCAGTAGCACCTAATTCCCACTCTGGCGAACAAGTTGGTGTGTTGCATATAAAACTTCGAGATGCGTGCTGGAACGATGATCCATTGTAATTGGGCAGTGTAATGTGGGCACAGATAATACAAAACTAGTGGAGAGTGTCTCCTGTTTTCCGATCGATGGGTACTTATTTAGGTATTATGTTTAATCAGTCTTACAGAGTCAAATGGTGACAGCTGTCATTGATTTGATTGATCATGATGTCCATAGGACCGTCCATCGCTCACACCTCAACTACTAGAATGAGCGGAAAAACAGCAGAAAAGGTTAGTTAAACTTTAAGTTGACCTAGACTATTTTCGCCTCCTGAGTCAAGGAGCTGAATGCTGGGACATAGATCTGTAATAGAAGTGCCAACAACAGTGGCAGTAATAATGGCAACAACGATCACAACAACCACAGTCATTCATAGTTACCCAAGAAGAAGATTGGGAAAGTGAGGCAAATTTTCCCACTTATCCAAATTGTCTCCATCAATCCTTCGTGTGGACATAGATGGCGTGGAAACAGTGCTGCCTGCGGAGCTATATCAGAGATGCAGTCATAGGGTGTAAAAAAAAACAACACACACAAGCCATATCTACAATATTTAAAAATGGAAAGATGCTACTGAATGATTGCCCAAAACACACATGTCTTTCCCTGCCAAAAAACCTAAAGATCCCCTTCCCTTATAAAATCTGAGTGTGTTGGATATAGTTTATTTGTGGTTGTTGTTCTTAACGCCATTTTTCAGCACACGATAGGCTATACATGGCGGCCAATATTAATGGTGAATGTAGAAACCGGAAAATCCACGGAAAGAATCAGCGACCCGAATCTTAGACTCGAACCCACGCAGTCAAAGGTGATATGGCAGTGATCCGTAACGGAGAGCGCTTCTGACCACTCGACCACTCGGGGCCCCAGTGCATTTGTGCGAGGCATAGTTTGTTTGCATGTGTATAGAGTGCATATGCAAACATTCCCTACCTTTGTGCTATAAATTGCTATTTTCAATGATAATAAAGAACTATGTTCGAAAATATGAAAAGAAAAGTCTTTAAGGTCCGCACAATTCAGTATAGAGAGATGTTTTCAGTCATGTATCTGCTTGTATCTTATACAATAGTTCATCAATCGTGTAATATTAATCAAACATTATCTATTATTCTTATGATTTTCAATTTGTCTTATATAACCTATATCTGTTATAGCTGGTTAATATGTACATATGATCCATTTGTCTGCAGTTCGAAAAGAGTATTTCAATTTTACCCAAGCATGACCGCAAAAATGTAATGGGTCACTAAGAACTAGCATTTTCATCGTTATTGAACAATTTATATTATTTAGGCTGAATTCCAAAATAATGACTGGTAGGAAATTTTAAAGTAGTTAGCATGATCATAATTACAATATGTGACTTAAACATAATTGGTTCTATGGAACAGTTTGTCTTTGATAACTGGTTAGAATTCGTCTGATTGTACACAGTGTCGTCTTAACAACATTGTAGGCTCTGGGAAAAACAATGCACTGGGTTCCCTACGGCCCTACTATTTATCAACAATATGGGCAGCATAATGCTCTTAGAATAGTGAGGCCCTGGGCAACTGCCCAGCGTGCACATGCCTTAAGACTGCACGGATAGTACATCTATTGCGTTCCAGAAAAGTTCCTTTCACGTTTGGAGTCTCCAGCAGGACGTTGCCTCCATCCATTTCCTCGCCTAGACGTGACCATATAGTAGTGTGCAGTACACACAAAGAAAAGCAAAGACCAGTGCATCCCTTGGAACTAGGTGTCGTCAGGTGGTTGGCCGGTCTCACACGTGACGGCTAATTTAAAAACTTCCAGTGCATGTATTCAGGCGGCAAATGAGGACCTCTCATTCGTACGAGTCGATGTAATCAACGAAGAAATAGGGTGCTATGCAATATTCTTTGAAACCCCCGAAACGCGTGCCTGCATGCAATATAGGGGTAAAATCCGGCAGTTCGAGCAGTGGCCTAATTCCCACTCGACAGGTTGGCAATAATGGCCGAACAAGAAAAAAAGGAAAGAAATCGTGCCATTTGTTGATGATATTATTAGTGTAAAGAAGACAGAAGAACAATAGCCTATCATATTGTAAAGCCATCCGTTAGATTAAGAGAGTGGCGTATCTCCATCAGCAAAAAAAAAAAAAAGGAAATGGGTTGACAGCTAAATCTATGACTCTGAAAGAAAAAAATCTATCCCGTTGTTACTACAAAATCTATCCCGAATCGAGTCATACAAAAGACTAATAAAAATGGTACTAACAGTGTAGCCTTTCTATGCGCTCAGCATGAAGAGATTAGTGTCAGGATAATGTGACTGGATGGGACATCATGTTACATGTCTTTGGCATGATGCCCCAGTGGTAAAAATCACTATAAACTGCCACACTGCAAACATCGTAGCGATATGACTGAATAATTCTTAAAGTTTCGTTAAAAATGCAAATCACACACACACACACACACACACACACACACACACACACACACACACACACACACATTCCTACTGGAGGGTTACGTTTCATTTTATGTAACCGTGTTGATGTCCCTTTCGCATTACCTGACTTGATCGTTGACGTATCACTGAATGCAACACTGATGATCTCAAACGACTTGGTGATAACAAAAAGGACATTTTATTTTTTCCTTGTTAAACATGGAAGTCCCTAGATTTAGACCTCAGGGTCTGTCCATATTGTTGTCACACTTTTAGTAACTCCCCCATGTTTTATTTTTCTATTTCAACGATTTAATTCTATATTGTTCGTAACAAATGTGATGCACAATTTGACATCCACATGTGGGAAATAGAAACATTGATTTAACCTGGAGAACACAATGACTCATTATCGAACAATAAGGACAAATTTTCTCCACAATGCAAATATTGTTCTCATACGTTAATTTTTGTCACCTTTAACACAATACTACCGTTATCTGGATTTTTTTTTTAAAATACTTGTAATATTATCATTGATTTGGGTAATGTTACACGTGGGTATATAGTTTCCGTCTGGAAAATTAGGTCGTGAAAATAGGAGATCTCCAGGTATCAATTGAGGGTAAATTCCAAGAATGAAGGTTCAACAGTTATGCTTCTCAGAGGATCTACACAGTCTCATTATAATTCTCCGCTTAATGCAAAAATATTTTCTTCGTGGTTTGGGCTATTATCTAAATTTCCTCTATATTTACTACCAGACGTGAGCACCCTATAACACCATGGCACGCACAATAGAAATGTTGTCTTGATCAGTACTAATTTTGACTTTTGTTATTTTAAAATTTGGGCATTCATTCATGTATAACATGATCCGCTGTCTGAACGAAATGAGTGAGGAGTCATTTGAACCTTTGTCTTTCAATAAATGTATTCAGATTAATCGTTGCATTGTTGCACATGTTGAATTTTGTGGATGATTGTGGAAGCTGTTACTTCATTGAGTCTAATAAATTTTATCCTTTCCGGAGATATCAACCTGTAGTGGACGAAAAGAGAGTCGCTTACGATCTTGATCATAAGCCTCAGGCTAATCTTTCAACTAGAAGAGCAAATAATCAAACTAGATTGTAATAAATGAGGTCAAATTTTCTGGATGACGTTAATAGATTGAATATGGCCAAAGTCCTCGTAAGCTGCGTAGCTAATTTCACTTTTGGATGATCTCAACTCTTTTAGTCGTATTTACGACGTTAGTGCATATGTATTTATCATCTCATCAACATCGATAAGATGCACGTGTCCTTGCACTGCTCATCTTGTGTTAGATATCACCGAACATTATACAAAACACAACATTGCTTTCTTAGCCTTTTTGTTTCTGGTTACTAAGCGGAAGTGTGTAATCGTTTCATGATTGGGGACTATTCAAGCTGGATTTAATTGTACGGACTCTCTCTCTCTCTCTCTCTCTCTCTCTCTCTCTCTCTCTCTCTCTCTCTCTCACACACACATACACACACACACGCGCGCGCGCGCATGCACACACACATACACTCACACTATATTACAGGATAGTCAAGTAAGAGTCCCCTAAGTAAAAGTAAAAGTCCCCTAAGACTTGTAACTTTTGAATACGGAAGAGGAACACGAGATCAAACTTTTATGTAATATCTTCGGTTTTCTCTGCGTTAACTAAGAAATCTTTATATGTAGTGGCGATATGATTCATGACAGATGTACAGACATACATACAACTCAATAGAGAGGTTGGCAGAGATATAATACTCTGTCGAATGGCAGATAAACGTTTATATAGATTTTGACAGACATGACGGAAGACGACCTGCTGAATTTTCAGATGGACAAGGTAGGTAGCAGACAGGTGAGATATTTGTCGTATTTAAATAATTTTTCATTGGAAGTGATGTATATTGGCATTGAGTCAGTGTGTAATAAAGAAGTATACCGTTTACAGAGTAAGAGGTATGCAATAATGAAGACGCAGAAGAGAAATGCAAAATAAATTACGTTGACCAATATTGTTTGATTTCTAATTTGGAACAATATACACAAACTATGTCCTTCTTAAAAGAATTTTGTAAATAGTATATTTTCCTCGGTAACTCATGACTAAAATGCCATTTATAACACTGGACAACAGAGATTTTGCTTCTTGGATACTCTTGTATGTATCATATAGATTTTTGCCTGCTGATCACAAAAATCACCTTCAAATTAACATATCACGTACCGTTTTTTTTTAAATCCTAATTTGTTTGCGATTTCTTGTCATATTGTAAGTCTATATATTTCGCTCACGTTATACGATGCCTTTTGTAGCTCAGGCATGTCCAGACATGTACTCCGGGCAGGTTGCATAACTTTTGTGGAACTGATACAGCTTGGGTATGCCTGGACTTGCCTAGGCCGGATAGGTGCTGCCTGAAAAGGCTTTAAAAGCATCACGCATACGCAGATGATAGCCTACATATTACATTGATATCAGTTTGTATGTATTTTACTGCGACTATTTCAAATCATAGCATTGTTTAATGTACGTTACGTTAGAATTAAGCCAGTTATAGACTTAGGACGACTGGTGACAGCAGAAATATCTCGCTAATGTCACAACAGTCGTAATACGTTCTGCTACATTTGTGGCGAGTACACGCTTAAGCCTCAAAGACGCACAATGACTGGACATGTTAAGAAAGCATATGTACTGTATTTTGGTTGTAAGATTGGTGATCAAAACAAGACCTGAGCCCCTCACATTTGTTGCGCAAGATGTGCTGTGGATCTTAGAGCTTGGCTCAGAGGTAATCGGAAGGCAATGCCGTTTTCTGTCCCGATGATATGGCGAGACCAGAAGGATCACGTGACAGACTTTTCTTTTTGCCTGACTAATGTTTCTGGTTTTTCTGCTAAAAGTAAGAAAAAAATTGAATACCCAATTCCGCCTTCAGCCATAAGACCAGTGCCACATGACACAGACTTCCGATACCAGAGCCACCAGAGAAATAGTTTAGACGAAGCAGAGGAATATGATGCAATGCACCACCAGAGCACGGACAGTTACATTGATGCGGATTATGAAAACACATCGTCTGGTGAACCTCATCTATTAACACAGTCCGAATTAAATGACCTGGTGAGGGACTTAGGATTGTCAAAAGCAAAAGCAGAATTACTGGGTTCAAGACTGCAAGGATGGTATTTGTTGTCAAAAGATGCAAAATTTTTTGTCTTTCGAAGCCGCCAAGATGATTTAACAAAGATTTTTACACAGACTGACAACATTGTTTTCTGTACTGACATTAAAGGGTCGTTCACAACTTTGGGTTGCGATTATGACCCACAAGATTGGCGTCTTTAATTGATTCATCAGTGTTAAGCCTCAAGGCTGTCTTGTTACACAATGGCAATGTCCACCCTTCAATATATGTTGGCTATGGTGCACACATGAAAGAAACATGAAAACATGGAACTGTTGTTGAAGCACATCCAGTACACTAATTACAGCTGGAACATCTGTGGATATCTAAAGGTAGTGGCTCTGCTACTTGGAATGCAGATAGGATAGACCAAGTACTGTTGTTACATTTGCTAATGGTACAGCCGTGATAAAGCGTCACATTACATTGAAAAGGACTGGCCACTCCATAAGAATTTGGTTCCAGAACAGAAAAACGTGGCACATGAACCACATGTTGATCCGACAAAGATATTTTTTGCCTCCTCTTCACATAAAACTGGGACTAATGAAAAATGTAGTGAAAGCAATGAACAAGGAAGGTGAAGGTTCTCGTTATTCGAGACAAATGTTTCCAAGAAAAACTGGTGCCAAGATTAAAATAAGGCATTTGCATTGGGCCGCAAATCAGACACATCATCAATGACAAGTAGTTCGAAGATCTGTTAGTGGTGCCAAAGAAAATCGCCTGTAAAGCATATCGTTGAGAATTTTCTTGGCAACCACAGACACCAAACTACATTAAGCTGATTAACAAATTTCTTAAAGCATACAAAACATGAAGTGCAGCATGTCATTGAAGATTCATTTCCTGCATTCACACTTGGACTTCTTCCGCATAATTCTTGGAGAAGTCAATGACGAACATGGTGAAAGGTTTCACCAGGATATTGCCACAATGTATAAACGGTATTAGGGCAACTGAAATCCATAAATGCTGGAGGAATATTGTTGGACACTGCAACACGATGGACCAGACACTGAGTACAAACGAAAGTCAGAAGCAAAACACTTTTAGCCCCATTAAATTTATGCAGCGTGTCAGAAACTTTATGCGATTAAACACGTTGTAGTCAATGAAACTCAATTTCATGTTTCTCAAAATTCTTACGTGACACAGTAAATTTGAAACTATATTTATATTTGTGTTCACTTTGAAGAATGCTTTCAAAATCACCAAAAAGCGTTTCAGGGAGCAAAACATTTCTAACAATTTGTTGTCCTGTGTAATGACTGCTTCCATGTCCTAAAAAAGTCAGCTTCAATTAGTCTGAATAACACTATCTTTAGCAGTTATCAAACCAGGGAAAATTAATTTTGCCTGACTAGGCAATACCAGCTTCTAAAAGTCCAGTGAATGACTTACTAAATATATAAAATGTAAAATAAGTGTTTTGGGCTCTTCTTCACAATTTACCTCTGATGTTCATTAAGTGAAAATTACCAAGTGGAGCTCGCAATTGTTTGAAATGTACACATCTGGAGTAAGGCTAAGCTGTATACTCTATAACCCATAATGCACCAATCAATCATGCATCAAAATAAAGGGAATTAAAGGTTCTTTGAACATTGGCAAAGATATACAAGGCCTTTTTTAATTAGTAAGAATAATCAGTGAAGAAACTCGTGGAAATTCTTTTTCTTTAAAATTCTAACCTTGTGCAAAATACAAAACTGTAGAGCGCCACTTTAAAACAAATGCGGCATTGTATGCAATTACATTTCTTATTTTCATATTCATTATATATGATGTTCTGAACAAAATGTTAAACTAACATTAATGTTATGTATAAAAATTGCAAATTATACTTATTTTATGTGAGTAATGACCTTAATAATGGTAAATTAGAAGTCTAAGAATAAAGAAATAAAGTCAACTTCAATTTTAAACTGTTGCCTTATGTAGAAAGATATATAGTGAAAGTATTTTTTTTTATTTGTTTCCAATGAAATTGAAACATAAGTGATGACAAAGCAAATTCGCTTTCCTTCATGTTAAACGATAAGCAACTATTTTAATCTTTGACCTTTTTTATTTTAATCTTTGACCTTTATGAACCGCATCAATTTTCAAACTGTAAAATTTGCAAATTCTGTCTGCAATATATAATACTTTAGTTTACTTAAGATCTTCAGTTTTCTCTTCCTACAATACGAAATATTAATACGTATTGACAATTTTATTCATTAAATATCTAGATAGATACGAAATATTAATACGTATTGACAATTTTATTCATGAAATATCTAGATAGATAGATTGACAAAGTCGTTAGCAGACAGATAAGAGTGATATTCGTCTTATTTGAACAATTTTCTCCTAGATTTGATGAATATCGGCGTTGTGTCAGTGCGTGTTGAAGACATACTATTAGCAGAGTGAGAAGTAACTAATAAGGAAGATGCAGAAGAGAAACTCAACATAAACTGCATTGACACATTCTGCTGGTTTTCCCAATTCGCATTAATATATACAAAACTATATTCTTAAAAATATTTTGTATATAATATATTTTCCTCGGTATTAACTCAGTATATTTTGGACGCTGTTATGGCACAACAGAAAAACTAAATTGATGACATTTCGACGAATCACACTGCATAACACTGCATAACACTGCATTCACTCATAACACTGACACAAGAAACTGACTGAGCATTGAATAATGTTGTTCGCAGTGCTTACTGATACTTAAAGTTTGACTTTTCAAAGGGAATTTGAATTATATTGGTCATATTAAGAATCGAGTTTTCAAATCGTTACAAAGGGAGGAACGAAAGGGAGAGAGATGGAATGTATTCCTGTTTAAACCGACCGACATTGAACCAACTTTCCTTATTTTCGCTGATAGATACATTTAAATGAAGATGAATGTAGTCCGAGAATATTTAGTATATTACACAATGTAAAATGGAGCACCAATGGGTGGTTATTTTAATCTAATTAATGAGGGTCCATCAAAGCATATCCGTTACCAGAATATACATGTTATGTGAGTATCCGTAGAAACTCGAAAGAATATGGCAATGATGTTATTAGGTTTTTTATCTACTGTGTATTGCAGAAGTGGATCTAATACACTTGATATTTGACTACGTTGTGCGGTATAAAATGTAAACCAAGAAACTGTATCAAACCAGTATATTACAGCTTAAAAACTATTATAACCTTTTTTCGATAACATTTGGCAAAGTAATAAAATATGCAATGATAATTTCGAAGAGATTTTGACTGTATTGTATGAAGAAACATTCTTCAGCACGTACAAATTTCAAGCAAAAACCAATGTCATTAACTCAAATCCATGTAAACATGTTGTTTACAAATGATCATTATCTTAAAAAGTATAACCTACAATCATAGACAATAGTTAGCTATTTAATCTCTTATTTATAAATTACAAAATACAACTACAATCATAGACAAATATTAACATACAATATATATATATATATATATATATATATATATATATATATATATATATATATATATATATATATATATATAACGATTATGAAAATTAAAAGAAATAAAGATTACTGGAGGTTATTTCTTCGCCCCCCCCACTCGATCGTTGATGCATCCCTGAATGCAACATTGATGATCTTCAATCGACAAAATGATGACAAATATCGAATTAGAAGAATTATAAATCAGTATCTGCCCATATTGTTGACTCATATCTAGTAATTCTCATGTGCGTTCTTTTAAAAAAAAAATTCGATTTTTTCAGTTGCATTATATGTTTATCGTACCAAACGTTTAGCATTAGCACAAACTGGCATCTATATCTGGAAAATAGAAATATTGATTTCCTTTGGAAACCCAATGACACGCCACCGATCAGTGACGGCATTTTCAACCACAATGTAAATGATGTTTGCATGTGTTGAATCCTCTGTCATATTCAATAAAATAACATTGTTATCCGGAGATCTTGTGATATTGGTTATAGCATCAAACTGCTTTTGGCGATGTTACACGTGGGTGTAGTTTCCGTCTGGAGAATTAGGTAATACAGATAGGAGATATCCAAGTATTACTTGAAGGTAAAGTTCCAAGCACAGAGAGGGGTTTACACTTCTTTAATTTTCTGTCTCTCATAGGATCCTCACAAAGTCTCATTATGATTCTCAGTTTAATGCAAAAGTGTTTTCTTCGTTGTTTGGGCTATTTTCTAAATTTCCTCTACATTTACTGCCAGACGTAAGCTCCCTCTAAACCATTACAAGCACAGCAGAAATGTTGTCTTGGATGATACTAATCATAACTATTGTTATAAGGGTTGGGCATTGATCGATGTATAACATGGTCCTCCACTGTCTGAAGGAAGTGAATGAGGAGTCATATAAACATCCGCCTTTCAATAAATGTTGTCAGATTCATCGTTGGATTGTTGCACAGCGTTTGAATTTTGTGGATGGCTTTTAAAGCCGTTAATTTATCCAGTCTGCTAACTCCGCTTCAGGCAGAAGATATGAGTCTGTCATGGATGACAAAGATATTGATCATCAGCTATAAGATCATATAATCAAACTAGACTGTAATAAATGCTGCCGAATTTCTATAACATAAATCGTTAAATCTGAACGTCTAATGGTATGCTGACATTCAATATTATCTGAAAGTCACGTTGTTACTGAACTGAATATGGACATAATCATCATAACTTCAGTTCTAGATTATCGTGCAGAAATAAAACCAAAACACAAAAATAGATTTTGAGAAATAAAATGTTTCCAATGCGCTGTTATTCCTATTCCGACATAAGATACACAAAGTTAGCAAGAATCCAACTGCCTCGATTTGTTGATTATTTACCTCGTGCTTTTCAAA